>DVZL01004108.1:0-13240 GCA_018236625.1 Lasaia peninsularis | reverse complement strand
GTGGGATCCTGTTTCACCGAATCAGAAAAAGTTACTTTTTATGGTGCTACAATAAAAACAGGTTTAGGGATAATAGGGTGAGTTAATTAAATAATATTAAGCTAAAAGAACCCTACAGAACTCTTGCTTTAAGGGTATCTTTGAATTTGTATTGCTCTGAAACCACTAATGTGGTAGACACTAGACAGTTCCTTTCCTAATTTGTGAAATATTAGTTTGCCTAGTAAATGTGGCTGCTGGAATCGAGCTAGGAAGCCCCAGTGCTCACTTAAATATATAACCCACCACCTACAGACCGGAGTGAGCCACCCACGGACTATGTTCAAGAGTAGTCTCAGCTTAAATTAGACTCTTAGATTTGTAATCGCTTATCAATTTACTTATTTGCCTATCAACTCAGTTCAAGGCTGCAAGTTGATAAAATAAGCAAAGCCAGCCCCCAAGTGGCGACAGTACTTCATATACAGGACTTGAACTTTGTGAATAACAATAGCTAGCTTGAAGTAAAGTACCGACTGAACTTGCTGTACTGAACAAGAATGTTTTGACCTTAGACATAATGTATTAATCAAACTACCTTGTCTTTTGCGCTAGACATGTGTCGTCCATATCTATTCAAATAAATAAAATTGGAGTGTCTGTTTGTAATATCAAAATAACCGCTTTTTACTAAATGCATATGTATGATTACACGGTAGGTACATATACCAAAATAATAATGTTTCGAATTTTTGTCTGTTTGTTTGCAACCGCTAATCTCTGTAGCGACTGCACCAATTTTGACAGGACTTCACTGGCACACAGCTGAGGGAATGGATTAGGTTACTTTTATTTTAGAATTTTATTTTAGAAATGTATGAAACTAAATAATTATACAAAAACGCGGATGAAGTCGCAGAGACAGCTAGTACCTTAGTATATTTGGTTCTTTAAGGTCATTAGTATAAATAAGGAGCACAGATATGCAGAAAAAACGCGTTTACGAGGCACAACATCATTGAAAGTTTGAGTTTTGGAAGCGCAGCTATCAACAACCACTTTAATAATTAATCTGCCACACATTAAATTCGATATCCAAGAACTTAAAGTGAGATGAATTATAAGCAATGTAAATTTGCCAAAAATCACATTACCCTAAATAATATAATCGATACAGCAGATAAAGTATATCTGTCCTAAAAAACGTTGGTCAAAACCACTTGTGACGGTATGACTGAGCATCATATCAGTCAGCATTTGATGATACTGCAAGACGCGCCTTTATGTAGAACTAAATAAGGCACAAATATCTTATATAAATTACACTACACTTTTTCCACAGGGCTAATAAGTCTATGTTTGCAAATCGGATATCTTACTGGCTTAACGTCAAGGGTCCGTCTGTCGCTGTTGACTGTTCGTGTTGTAGTTCAGCAACGGCTTTAGAACTTGCATTTCTTTCTATTCTCCGTGGAGATTGTGAAGCGGCAATTGTTGGTGGAGGCAGTACATGTCTCTTTCCCCAAACAACTATTCACTGTAGCAGGTTGGTACTTCTAAAATAATCTCTAAAAGGATTAATTATTTCCACAAATTAATTATTAATCTTATTCCTTCAGTAGAAAGGATTTCCTTCAGATTATTCTGAGTAAGCATTACATTTTCCGGGATGGGAATGTACCTAAAGTGGCAACAAACTTGCCGCCTACCACATCATGGGTTCTAGTACCTTGGCTAATTGCGCTACTGGACTTACGAGCAAAAAATCACGATTGTTGTATGGGAGCGCTCTTTATATACAGGATGACTAGTAAGTCGAGTGGCTTATCGAAAGAGCGTGTCCAGTATCTGATCCTGATTCCAATATATTGTATGACCTTAAATTTCAACAAAATTTACAAAACTTCCCTGAAATTGTGTAATCATATGGATATGTGCACCCAAGTTTAAGGGATTTGAGATCACCATGTAATTTAAGGTCATACAATATACAACGTTGATACAGGCGAGAGGCTACAAATTAAACCACATAAACTAAGTGCTTACTGTTAATCTGAGACTATTTAAATAAAGTTTACGAGAAGTGCACGAATTTTTTTTTCAAACTAATTAAATAGCTTAATAATAAAATAAAAACTTGAACACTCTTGTCAAGACCTGCTAAGATCGGCAACATCGCGTGATTTTTGTCGTTTCGCAGTGAATAACCTTTAGATAAATATGCCTATAATACTTGTCGGCTGATCGGGAATATATCGCCGCCCCTGACGAACACTATGGTAATAGGAAAATGTTAATTTTACAGGAGGCGATTAAAACTGAATATCTTAAAAAATATCAAACCTATAAAAGGCATTCTTTTACTAAAAATAGGGGAAATATTTTAGGCACTATAATTTTACTAAATTTTCACAAAAAAATCTATTTATAAATAAGAAAATTATGAAAATGTCTATTACTGAAATAAACTATGAAGAATGTTAACGTCAACTATCTTTACCATAGTGTTCGACTAAAATCAAAAACGGTATGATTATAGTAATCGTGTATTACGATATTGTTCCATGGAAAATATTTGTATAATTGCTATTCGTAAAATTTCTTTGCAATTATACTCGATGATGTATTTGACTTCGACATTACGGTAAAGATAAATTACAATCTTCTTCGGTTAAATCTTTCTAGATGTGAAGAAAGGCAAAAATTAAATACCTACACTTAATAAAAAAGTGTGTGTTTCTATCGCTCGTTACTATACAATAATTTAACTGGGTTGTTGTAGTATTGATAATTAATTCTAACTAAATGTTGTCAATTTCTAATTAATTTAGTGAGTTTAATATTGAAAACTTTATAACCTATCGACATACCAAGACGTCTGGCATTAGATGATAAACTCGCAATTTTTGCAATATATATATTTAATTATTTAATCTTATAATAATAATCGACAGTAACATAAATAAAAATTAAACAAATAACTGAATTTTAATTATGTATTCTTGTTCCTCTGGGATAATGTCGGCACAATTTAAATGTTTGTAAAAAGTATGATCATATTTTGAGATGGCCTTACTATCACACTAAGATTTTAGGTCATCGAATAGAGCCTTGGTCATAGGCAAAGGCTGGCTGTACACATTTTTTAGTGTTTGTACTTCTACCTTGACGGGGATTTTGTCTACGTTTGGTTTTATAGGGTTGAGGTATCAACCTCGAACGGATCATCCTTCAATGCATAATTATATAGCAATATGTTTGGATTCACGTAAGAAACTCACACCACTATCAGTTTCGAGCAAAGACTTTTTCGTCCATGGGTATCTTTCAAGCAATTCTTTAGGACAAAAAGTTTTTTATGTCGTAGAAATCCTGATGATTCATTTCATTTACTTTATATTTCGGATGCGGGATTTTAACGTTTGTAATTACACCATGCTTTAGAGTATATCTAAAGTATTTTACATACATACATACGATATCTTCACTCCAGGTCCCTCGCAGCCAACGAGTGCCAAGTCACGGTCTATGCACACTTTCCTAGCTTCCTCGACGTTTATTAATTTTTTAATACAAACTCGCCGGTTTCGGAGACTTTTGACACCACCCTCGGATAATAATCGAGCTATTTGGTCGTGGAACGTCACCTTTGATCTCCCCGGCTACTTACATCCATCCACTTTCTCATCGTATATATTACGTTTCATCAATCTATATACTTATTTATTATACAGTATTTTATTTTTCATAGCCCTATCGATACACGAATGCATAATATTGTCGCCTTCATTTTGGCAATGCCCAAATCGGTGTGTAATATTTTTTACGCCATAAACTTGCATGCTATGTAGGTAAAGGGTAAAGATAAACCGATTTTTATTTTGACCGGCAAAACCATCGGATTACATCAAATACAGTTAAGTTATATACTGCATATTTTCTTTTATAATCTTCTTCATTCATTTTTCACTCGAACAGTATGGTAATAGTATCTTACTGCAATGTTTTCACTCAAAAGATTTCGTAATAGGTGATTGCGTTGAAATAATTGATCACGTTGTCCGTTGAATCATCAAATAGGTGTTTCAAATCAATCCGTCTGCTGCAACTTGGCGAAAATCAAGCTCAAAGATTCCACTACATACATACATACATACATACGTACAACCCAAGCTAATAAAAGTGTATTAATAAAAATGGGCCCTGTCCAAAACAAAGGTTGGGAATTCCCAATACAGTGCCACAGTGGTCTAGTGATCAACACTTTAGACTTCCACTCTCGTAGTCCAGGTTCAAAGTTTTTCTGTAGTACATCTGTTAAGTCAATATTTCCAGAGAGCTCTTAGGAAGGGAATCTTAGGACTAAATATAAATACTGGTACCTCGATATTATCTGATATGAAAATAGATAAGGTTAGGACAAGGAAGAGTAGCAGGGGTGGGGTTGAAGTAATAGATAATAGCTAATATTACAGTGTTATGAAAAAATTAAACAAGCTTTAGAAACAGTAAAAAGATGTGGAGAGAGATGACAAGATGTTTAATATAAAGCATCGCACCCCTAGTGTTTAGAAGCTGAAGGTGGTGACTGAGAATATTTTTCAAAAATTATGAATGTATTACAATTATTATCATTGATATTCTAAAGACTGAGGGGTCTACAACTTCTTATAAACAATAAAAATATAATATATGTTCATTATCAGTATCACAATGACAGACTCTAGTCTGTGACAAACAGCAATGATCTATTTTAATTACACATTTTATTCATCTAATGCCTATTATAATTGATATTAACGAGCGAGTTGGATAAATTCACCTTCTCATCTGATCTCGGAAATACTTACAGTTTTTCATCTCTTTGTCTTTGTATGCTTCCAGACATTTGGTACAACTCTAAATCCACATCATCTTCCATGGATGTTTGTGGCTTAGATGCTGAGACAAGAGGAACTTCTGAAGATGTGCCGGCCACTGGCTCACCAAAAGGCTTGTTATTACTCTATAACATACATTTTAATTTAATATAAATCATGTCAAATGGTAAAAAACTATTTATATGCTATTTTAGAAAAAAATATTCTTACTTAGAAGATTATGTATGTAAAATAATCTAAATTCATGTAATTACAATTTCAGTTCAACTCAAAGGATAATAATAAAATGTATTTTTAGGTACTCAAATGGTATTTTCTATACTAATGCATTTTACACAAAAAGTTTTATATTTCAACAGAAATAAATTATAATAATTGTCAATAAAAATATTATCTTGATAATTTCAAACCTTGAAATAATTTAGCTGAAAAAAATAAATGAATAAATAAGTATATTGAATACCATTAGATAGGTAATATTTAATGTTACATTATTTTATTTCTGAATTATTAATATTGTAACTTAACAAGCCGATTTGAGAGACATCTTCCTATGAACAAAATTTAAAAATATGTTGACTACCTCAACACTAGTAGAAGGCTGGTCAAACAAGACAGCACCATTCACAGGACTTAAGTAAAGCATATCTCCATGTTGTAATCCATATTCGCGAAGTTGGCGAGATTTACTAGACACTATTTCATCTTTTCGAGCTCTATCTTTGTGCAGTGAAAATCCGAAAGTATTAAGATGCAGAGTTTCGTATACACGCTCGAACAAACGCGACGTCACATCAGTGTCCAATACTTCAATACGGTTTGTGCCTTCTGCTGACTGAACTCGCAATATCTGCAATTAGCAAACGTAACTCTAATCAGAAGGTCGAACACTCAAGTCAATGAACCAATCACACTTCAGAGGAAATCTATACATTTATCAGCTTTTACGTTAAACATGTACTGTATAGTATAATGCCTTCATTATAGTATGAGTGTAATTAGTTTAAATTATAAAATTAATAAGAAAATTAGACCTACAAAAGTGGACGTGTAACAACAACAAAAACTTTGGAGTTTATTAGCCGAGAAATTATTTCTGAATGTATGAAATAATATCTGTTTAAATTTATTGGATATAAAAGCGCTCATACCATTTTTTTAGACCCTGACATTATTCTTCATAAATTATTTTTTAAAAATCAACACAATAATCAAAGCACAATACTGACATGACAATTTGATTTTGATATTTGACATTTAATATTTATTCCAATAGCTAAACGTCAATAGGCATGACATGTCAACTTTATAATCAAAACTTCGTCTAAAAACTAAGATCCAATCCAACCTAAAAATCCAAATATGTAGGTAGGTATGTAATTTATTAATTGAAAATACGACGACAATATATGAACTTAACAAAAAACAAAAAAAAACACCTCCTGGGCTGTCATTAAATGAATTAAATTTCTAAAAGTGTAAATAATTTTGGAGATATTGTATAAGCTATATTTGTTGTAGATATTTTATTGTTGAAGTTTAAAATGGCGGTAGCAGCCTTTGATGAATTGTTTTGTTTTTTTATTAAATTCGGTCACATAAATTCTATAAGCCGGGGGATTTTTAATTATTTCATCCTTTTTCAATCATGTAATATTACTCATTGTCATGGATATTTTTTTTACATTTTACTTTACTTTTTATTTTAAACTATTTAAAAAGCATAGGTAAACTGTACTATGCATAATCTAAAATATACTACTGTAGTATTTTTCAATAAATTTGTCACCGTAACGTCCGTTTAAGAAACAAAACTCACAAATCAACCACTAATTCTAATCTGAATAGTGAATATCGCATTTAAATTGGACTTGATAATATAGCAGCGTCACCTATTGAGTTACCATCGTAACACCTATTTAAAAAATTTGGAAATCTTCAATAATTATCGTTGAAAAGTTAATCTTAAGCGGACATATATATATTTGCACAAACGCATGTTTACTGCAGCGCCTTCTGGTGACTTTTCAACGTAATACTTTTATAATTATGTGTATCATTTAAATAAGAACCCGTAACTGAAAACTGTTTTAAAATGGGACGTAGTTTTAAAGATAAATGGTGACAATGGTTTTACAAAAGAAACGTACCTACGCAGAGGGTGACTCTCTGGTGAGTTATTACCGTAATATTGCCTATCTAAGAATATTCACCGATAAAATCTCAATACATTACTGAAAACCGCATCAAAATTGGACTAATATTTTTTGAGATAAGTTGCAACATTAATTTTACAACTTAGAAACATTTACGGCAGCAGCCTCTGGTGAGTTATCACCGTTACACCTACCCTAGACTATGCATGCACCTGCACCAAAAGTTTGCACACACGTAGTATGCACAGGCACACAACAAACCGTCTCGGCCAAAAAAACAGTTTTTATCTAATTTTGAGACAAAATTATAACATACGGAGATAAAACATTTTTACAAAATATCTGTTATTTTCCAAAAGAAATATAAAAAGTATGCATAGGTCTATAATTAATAAATTCACTAACATGTTTGTTTCTGAACGAATGCCGATTACGCAGGATTATTTGATTTTTTGACTATCATGATGACTGATGACAGTTTGATCATTGATGAAATTCTGCTGCTTGTAACGTCATAATTCATATAAAATATGAATTAAGAATTGTCATATCTCATAGTTGTTTACATTTTTCAACAGTAATTATTGTAAAGTAAAAATAAGTTTTTTACTTATTTTTACTTTAGATAAAAATAAAATTAAAGTAAGCATATTTTTATAAAATTTAGCTTAGCTTTATTTTTTTACTAGAATACCGTGAAGTATTTGTTAATTATAAAATAAAACATTCAATAAATAGATATACATAATTTCATTTAGTATCTTAATTTTAATAAAAAAATACCAGCTTATGTACAAATCAATACTTATTCCAATAATTAAAAAATTGCAACCGTCCGTAATTGAGTTCGTTGTTGTTTAATAAAGTTTTCCGATACTCCTAGTATTAAATGTAAATAATTAATCGTATTCTAATAAAAGACAAAAAATTACGATGTTGTGAGTCGATTAGTTTAGTAGCGTATTACGTAGAAACTTTAAATCTTGAAATATTAAAAATAGAGGTGTAGTGGGCGGCGTGTAAATTAGTACTTCCAAACGGCGCTTACGAACTTAAAGCCGTACAGGTGCTTGCCGTGCTGCACCGCCGCGAGTGTTGCATACCATTCATTTGTTGCGATAATAGATAAACATCTCTTTCACCTGTAATTTGTTACTTTAAAAAATATATGTGGTGATAATAAGTATGACAATATTTAATACTGTTTTCTTTTTTTTATTTGAATAGTGTAATAAAACATAAATTAAAAATTAATGTGACTGTTGCAAATTCATCTTTATATTGTTTTAATTATTGAATAATCATAGCAAGCTTTGACTGACAATTTTATATGGGATTAGGTGAGGACTCTGATTTTGATAAACAAAATTCAGTACAAAATTTTAATCTGTCCTACTATTATGCTCACAATTTTGTATGCTTCTACCTTTGGTCCTTTCCCGTTATAGGATTTTATGAAATTGTATTATAAAAAAGGTGGATTTTTTGTTTTTAGAACTGATAATTCTGGGTTGAGTTTCATTTAAATTAAAAAAAAATGAACTTACAAATTCGAAATCACTTGTAATCTGCAGGTCAATGACGTTGTATACAATGTGTAGGATTATATTTTGTAACTCTTAAATTTCAATATACCAAGTGTATCTTCAATGTTTTAACAAAGTATAACTGTATAGATGCTAAGCTCAGACTCAAAGTAAGGTCCAAAACCAATCTATCCTGTATTAGTACATGCCCGTTACACCAAAGAAAAACTAAAACTAGCTGCCCAACAAAAAGTAATCCTGGTTAAGTTCAATTATAGTAATTTATATTAGTACATATTATACTTATTGAAAATAAGCCTACACAAATACATCTAAATTTATCTCAAAATTGAAGCATATACCTAATATTATAGTCTATACTTTTACACAAGAATAATATTAGGCAAAAATACTAGGTCAAGAACATAGAGAGAATAGAGAGGTGTACCCAAAAATTCAAAATATTAAATTAAATATAAAAAAATTGACATTGATTGATTACATTTCCCTTTTCTCTAAAACTAAAATTCTTCTGTATAAATTCTTATTAGTTTTATATTATCTATAAATTCTTATTATTAGATTTATATTTGAGAATACCAATGTACAATATTAATAAGTATAAAGAAAAACAAATTCTTGTTAATATTTGTATTTATACTCTTGCTTTGTGAGTTTTTATTGGGTTTTTTATTATCACTTTGTAGTGACTATAGCTTGATGTAACTGCTCCCTGTTGAATTATTAGTAGTATTTAAAGACAAATATATAATACCATGAAGAATAGGCTACGTGCCTTTTTAATGTGCTAGTAAAAGTTTATATTGGTTAGTATCATCACCAAATAAACTGTTATTATCAGATTTCCTTGGGGCAACTCATTTATTGGCCACTGTAATTTTAATTCTTAACACATTATGGTGTTCTGGTTCTGACCAAGACCCATAAAGCTTACTGAATATGTAGTGATATGAAATGTGGTAAGGTGTCTAAGTCGACTTAGCCAGATTGATATGTACTGTCTCACCTTTTGCTGATATGATGTTTAATGTTTCCTAATATTCATAGTATATAGTTTGAATTTGGTATAAATTTGACTAATAAAGTGAAACTGATATTTTGCAATCTCATAACATAAAGCTATACTTTTGGTCAGAAAATTGGAAAATTATTCATAGATATTTGGGCGTGCTGTAACTGCAATGGCTGAAGAAGAGGGTGTACCTGTAGACCTCTACATCTACGATCTCACCAACGGGTTAGCATCTGTTCTCTCACCCTCCATTCTAGGTATGTTTTGCTTATGATACATGTCACTATTCTACCGTGCGATTCCGAAGCCATTTATGTGTTACCAGATATAAAATAAATGTGTCATATGTGGTAACACATAATCCTTACGGAAAATATCACTTGCGGTGGTATTTCCAATGGTTGCTACTTAGGAACCTGTAAAAAAAGAGTGCCTAAAATACTTAAGTCTGTAGACGTGAGGAGTGGTTGAGGTGATCACTAGGCATCTGGTGACTTGCCCATTTAGCTCTTCTATAGAAAAATGTGATTTGTACGTATAATTAATTTCAAAAAGGTAGTATTTAATGTTTTAAATGCAACTGCTACAATATATGGTTTCTAATGTCCCAAGTATATCAAAATTGCTTAGCACAAGTTATCACTACATATTAAAAAAAAGTCACTATTTTGTCTGTCCCTATGTTATATGCTTAAATATTTAAAACTAAGCAACGGATTTTGATGCGGTTTTTTTAATAGATAGTGATTCAAGAGGAAGGTTTTTATCTATATAACATGTATAGTATACCCGTGCGAAGCCGGAGCTGATCGCTAGTTAGCTATATTAAGAATGGTGATTTCGACTAAAATGTTTCTTAATATGTAGGTACATAAGTTGCTGCCTTGATGAACGTCTTTTCGCGCGGCCCGTGTCATTTAAATTTTTATTTCTCTTAATATTATAATATTTATTCTATTTTGGTTATTTATCCTATTCCCAATAAGGTCAAATACAAAAACGGAATAATCATTAAAAATAGTTTATAATATAATATGGCGTAACTAACACGACTTAGTTATAAATATTTGTTATTAGCTTACGTTAGCGTTAACATCATCTTTTTCTAATGTAGTTGGTTAAAAAGTAGCCTGTTTGTTATTCTGATGTATAAGCTATCTTACTGCAAAGTTTTGTCGAAATCCGTCTAGTAGTTTTTTCGTGTAAGAGTAAAAATATCCATCCATACAAACTTTCGCATTTACAACATTAATAGGATTATTGTGATTATGAAGTTAACTTACTAATAGTACCTATCTTTTTATTCTGAGTATGTAATTGTGTGTAAATTCTTAAACTGAACGCTGAAATACGGACTGAAATAAATTATAGTAACTTTTTTCCACTAAAAAGAAATAAGTCAAACTAGACGATTTTTAATTTCAATGAAGTTTTTGTTTTTGCTTTTTTAAAAGGGATAAATTATTATTCATGCCTTCCTACTGATAATAAAAGAGTACTTGAGTGCTATATTTTCGTTCGGAAAAAATTACACGAATGTATCCACCACCACTAATTTGTAATCGCCTAGAGTCATTCGCATTCATATGTTTTCAATGTCCAGAATGTTCTACAATTTTTCTGTGGCCGTGTCCCGATCCGGTGGTAGATTTTTAATAATTATATGTATATTCTCAAGAATGGTTATGAGGTCTATATGAAATAATAAAATATTTTCTATCCTACGAGTATACTATTAAATTACATGTGTAGATTTTGAAGTGATGAAAATATTGTTTAACATAAATAAAGTCAAAGTCGCTAAAATGTTAGTCAACACTAACTGTGCCTGCGATTTCTTCCGCGTTTATATTTAATTAATTGATTTTATATATTTCTAAAATAAAATTTACATTAGCCGTGTGCCAGTGAAAATCCTGTCAAAATTGGTCCAGCCGTTTCAGAGATTAGCGGGTACAAACAGGCGGACAGACAAAAATTCTAAAAAAAAAACTGTTTTGGTATACGTACCTTGTAAACATACATATGCACTTAGTAAGAAGCGGTTATTTTAATAGTACATACAGATACTCCAAATTTATTTTTTTGTATAGATTATATTGCGTTTTGCAGGTCGTCAGGTGGAAGGCGTATGGCACACCGCGGTGGTGGTGTTCGGGCGCGAGTACTTCTACGGTGGAGGTGGCATCACCAGCTGCTCGCCGGTAAGGCTTCCTAGCTACTACACATACGACTAGTCTGTTGTTCTGTCCGTGTTTTAAAGGTTACGCTTTCTCGCCCGTATTTTTATCCAACAAACGCTTTGTACCGTAAAGCAAATGTGCTGTCCGTTAGAAAACTATACCAAGTGTCACACTAAAACAACACAAAACTGTTAAAATTATGAACTAGAACACTGGAATTACACAGAAAGACGCATAATATTATTGAAACGCGAGAAAAATAGAATACACAATTTATCGAAAGATTTGTACCATTTATAGATTGACCTTACTTATATAATAAAATAAACAAGAAATTGGAAATCTCTAATCTCAACAAAAAATATGTAAAAAGACTGTGACGGAGTATTTATTGGGGCTAAGTTATTCTGATGTAGAAAACTTATTATAGCCGTTGAAAAATAAATACATAATCGTATAGATAAATACACACGCAAACGCAGATGTGCAAAATTGTGCAAATGTGATTGCTTATCCTATAGCACAGGTATTTACCTAATTTAGGAAGCAGGCATCAGCAGCGAGCAGCAGGATCGTATAGTCTCTACGTATGTGTAATTTGGTAAATTAAATAAATTAATCTTATTCTTATTAATACATGTCTCATTTATTTAATTCAAATTTTAAGTCTTAAATAAGAGAAAGGAGGTATTAGAGTTAAACTGTTCTATCTAGATTAAACTGATTACGTGTGTATATTACGTGTGTAGATAGCACAGGTCCCTCCAGTCATATTTCACATTAACAGCGACCTAAAAAAAATTGATATTTTAAAACTAATTCAGAATAACTAACTAAAATATTAAACTGAACTAAAATATTAAACTAAATCGATAGTATTTTTAAATTTTAATTTTTTTGGAATATTTATAAACCGTCATTAAACAAACGTTATAATTAATAAACTTTGGCTACATATGAGCCTTAGGAAATATACATTGAGAAAAATTATAAAAAAAACATACAAACATACAACAACCATTTGGAAAACATAAATTGTGTTTTTAATTCGTCTTTAGTTTTTTTAAGTTCTCAGTTTTTTCGTTTCTTTTTTATGTATCTAATTTTATTAATATCTATCTCTCTATTTGTCCAAATGTTGGCTAGTAGAGACTGCTATATTTTGTTAAAAAAAGAGATTAAATCTATACAAATAAATAAAATTGGAATGTCTGTATAATATTAAAATAATCGCTTTTTATTCAATGCATAAGTATATTTACAATGTACATATACCAAAACAGTATTTTAAGCTGATCTCTTAAACGAGTGAACTGATTTTGACGGGACTTTCACTAACAGACGGTTAATTTAGTAAAGAATGGCTTAGGCTACTTTTATTTTGGAAATATATAAAATAAAAAAGTCGCCTCTGTGGTGTAACGGTACAGGTGTCGCCTGTTAAGACCGTTAGCGACGTGGGGTCCCGGGTTCAATTCCCAGG
>DVZL01004107.1:0-13242 GCA_018236625.1 Lasaia peninsularis | reverse complement strand
CGTGCGTATTCAAAACTCGAATGACGTTTATTTCAAAATAGCGAACCGAAATTTTGTATTCCCTGAGATCGGCGCGTTCCCGTACCACGAAGCAAAAACGATAGTTGTCAAATAATATTAGACTAAATTAAAAAGGCTAAATTACTTTCATATAACCCGTATACATTTTTATTTCGATTGAATATGGTCAGTTCATTATTATCTCGTAGTAAAAATATTTACTTGGTAAAAGAAGTTTGTTTACAAAAATTTTAGCTTATCGAGACGGGCAATATAAATACATAAACAAATACATAATTACATACGCATACTATCACGATATGAAAATTGATGATGATTCCTGATAGCGGACTTTCAGTAGTCCCTTAAAAATCGTAAGATATTGTGCTTCCCTAATGTGTACAGGAAGCGTTGTGGTACCAAACCATATGATACTTTCCCGCCTAGCCAGAATCAAGTTAGTTACAAGTAAAATTATATTAGCCGCTTACAATTTACCTGGTGGGATGAACGTTCTTCCGTCCTGATATAAAACGCAATATCCGACAAGGTATACTTAGGGCTAGAAACTTAAAATATTCGCCAACGAAGTGAAATAACTACTAGCACTAAATAACTTCAACACTACACGTTACGTTGCTGCGAGCAATAGCTAGTCTTAATATAAGTAGCCTAAGTTACTCCTCATTAAATCAACTGTCTGCCAATGAAAGTCCCATTAAAATCAGTCCAGCCGTTTCAGAGAACTCTAATTTTACTTATTTGAAAGTCGATTTTTTTTTAAGCAAAACATTAAACATTAAATAAAAATGATTTTTTAAAAAATAATTTAAAATATTTGGGCCAGGATTTTTATGGCAACCCATTTTTCATATATATTCTCTAATATACTAAATTTATTATAAAATAAGTTTTATTCTATTATCAGCTCGGTGAAGGTAAGCCAATAGTAATATCAATAATAATCCTGATACTACACACATACTGTGATAAAACACTGCTTTCTTAACATGAATTCATTTTTATTTAAATTATTTTACCCATATGTCAGCAAAATTACCCTATATTATTTTAAGACGACTGGAACCCACACAGGGGATATACATAGATGAATATGGTAATAACCACTCAATTAGTCGAAACATCCCGCGTTCTAATATACACAAGGTCAATTGAAATGCAGACTCATTCATATTCGCTCGTGAGTCACCATTATTAATTTTTCCGTCTCAATAAACGAGTTTGACAACCGGAAATAGCGCCGCCATTTTCACAGGAATCGAGTCAGTTGCAACACTTTTTACAAAGGCCTACCTATACAATCAATGGACCAGCGCGGTTACTATGCATTCTTGACGCGAACGTACAATACCGTCAATCTATTTGCTCAAATATTTTGTTTTGTAAAAAATATGCTGGAAATATAATTAAGATTATGATATAACATGCAAAAAAAGGATTCCTAAAAGATGAAAGAGTTCTATTTTTACGTAATTAAAGCATGTAAAATAACCTATCTGATGTAAAAGGTACAATATTTTACGTCATATTGGGATTTTTTATTTTGATATTCGCTAAAAAAAGAGTAGGTAGCAAATTTCCAATTATAATAAATGTCACACAAAGTTCCAATTAAGTATAAAAAATATTTCCCCGTGTTGATCCGGGTTCCGTTGTACAATAGGCTAACTGCCTTCCACCCAGGTAGCTCATAAGAGGCGAGCTCAGGGTCTATTGTCACCAACACCGTGACGTGATAGGTGGTAGAGTCTAGCAACGACTCGCCCGGATTGGTATCATCGCCTTACCTATTTCGGCCACAATAGCGTCAGTGTTCGCAATTGTCGTGTTCTGGTTTGGAGGGAAGAGTAGCCGATAAACCACTCACGCAAGAGGCTTACCATCTCGACCTCAGGTTGGCAACGCACCATTTCCACCTTTGATGTCTATAGGCGACGTGTATTTCTTACCATCAGGAAATCCGTTTGCTTGTTTGCCTTCCATTATCATAAAGAAAATACGATATACAACTAGAACTAAAGAGAATAACTGAAGGCTAGAACGAAAGAGAATATAAACCACGATGTCCTTTTTTATGTCATTTTCATAATTATTTGCCATGAGCACACAGAAATAGAATAAGAATGGAAAATATTTTATTTCGCATAAATATATAATATAGACGTCTACGATATCTACATCATCCTAACAAAAAAACCACATCTGAACGCGGCCCCTAATTTAAAAGATCAGTCGAAAGAAACTTAGCAGGCTTGTTTTTTCATATTTTCTAAAAACATAAATGTTACATTATAAAATAATATAAGAATTAAAAAAGATAGAAGTGAGAAGAGAAGAAAAAAAGAGGAGCAATTAATCCCAAGCATTTTTATCTACATACTCTGCAATATTATAATAACCTTTTTTATAATATGTTTTAGATGTATATGGTCGAGAACTGAATGGTCGAGAAATTGGCCTGTGAAGGAACTACAAATTATATTGAGACGAATAACAGCATGATTATTTTGTTGTATTAGATCGAAGTACTCTTGAGATCGGGCATCGTAGTGAGGAAAGTTCATATGAATGTATCCTAAACATCTTGTATCACATATCTTGGAAAGTTAAGGAGAAGTTGGATTGACTTTTCTGTTGTACACGGGAATCGGAACAAGCCGCCGGAAGCAATGTCGCTATGGCAACTCGAGTAAGAAGATACACCCTCAAACCAGTGAATTCAAACCTTATTCAAACCTTTATTATTTTTGCATTACAGTAAAATATTCTCCGATTTCTGTGGTGTTTAGTGGATTATTTGATTTAATCTGGATTATATGACATTATAAAAATATACGATAGTATAAGTACAATAATATAAAAAATATTATTTTTGTGAATTCAATTATTATTTTTTATCAAACAGCGAACAAGTGGCTCTTTTGATGGCCTTTGAACACTAATTATATCAGTGTCCTGTGGCCGAGATTGTAGGCCCAATGTGCAAAACTACCTGCTACCAAACACTTCGGAGCTCAAGAAAGTACAGCAAACCAATACTCGTCAAAGGCTGATCCTCTTGTTTCTTCATCTTAACCTTATCCTGGGTTTTTATCAGATTATAGACTATCTAATCTGTCCATAAATCCCGGAAAAAAAACTAAATGACTAGGTCGGCAGTTCTGACACAGAGCGACTGTCATCCGACGTCTGAACTCAAAAGGGAAACCAGGCCCATGTTAGTTAACGTACTCCTCCGAAATATGTATGTAATATTATATGCGTATTTAGTAGGTCTGAGTATCAGCTACTATCTATTTTCCATACCGATAAGTGATAAGGGTTGTTCACCCTTAATTTTACTTTTATTGACGATTTTTTTTGTTTTTATTTTTTTTTATAATGCGGTATTAAAAATACACACAACCCTACATTTTTACTTTTCTATCACCAACCCCAATTTTTTATGGCCATTTTAGTAATTAAATTTATAAGACAACACCACATTTGCCTGGTCAGCTAGTATTTTTATAGATTCGAACGAATTTAAATATACGAATATTTTCTAAAGTTAGAAAACTCATACGTACATAGCAGGGTTCGAATTTGAACCACCGGAGAGTCCGAATCGTAAACGACTAGGCCATCGAGGCTCTACACGTCTGCTTGTTTACTTTCTATTCAAAAGTTAGTTATTTACAATATGATTTCGGTCGCAAGAATAAAACTCTCGGGGGAAAAACTTTATTACATAAAGTTTATTAAATCGCAGAACATTGTGGGACATTTATATTCGCGTAAATAATTCAGAGCGAACTTGCCCTGTAATAGGACTTTATTTTTGTAGCGAGTTCCCAGAATCCATTTCCCTGATTTAGACGGGAAAAGAATAACACGATTATGTAATTCTTTTGATTATTTTGTTTAATTCTCTTTCACAACTTATTTACGTCTTTTGGAACGTGCTTGCACAAAACTTTTATGAGTTTTGGTACCCTATTATGATAGAGCCTTGATATCCTAGTGGTACGCACTTCTGACTTTCATTTCGGTAGTTCAGGTTCGAACCTATAAGTGCCAATGACTTAAGTACATTTTCTGAGAATGTACTTAAGTTAAGAATGTACTGTACAGAAATATACTTAAGTTTTCTAAAGTTTAAGCGTTTACGGTAAAGATAAACATCGCGAGGAAGACCGAAATTTGTGTCCAATATGGGGACGGACTTACCTATCACATCATGGAACTTAATAATAGTCGGCTAATCATGGGTATATACCTAAGTATCTCTGCTTACCTCTTGGAGGATTTCGGCATGACGATATTCACTTTAATTATATGTATTTAATATTGTTGTTTTTGTGTGCAGCATTTGGTCTATAATATTCTAAGAAGCTCAGAATCAATACTTGCTAAATCATTGATCGATTGGCACGCAACTTCCTTTTCATTAGAAACAAGGTGCACCGCGAAGAGTTTCGTATTTGCAACAGGAAGATGAAAGGTCACCCTTTCACCCCAACTGATGAATTATGTAGATATCAAGGGCTTCCCTATTGAAAACAATTTATCAAGAGGACAACCTTTCATCTTCTGTCTCAAATACTTATATGTGTACTGAATTTTAAAAATGTGGTTTGCTGCTCAGCATTAATCGTCTAGAGTATTGGAACCAAGTTCCTTGTCGGTATCGCAAAAAAAGCATAACAAGACTTTATCTTGACATTGCAGTTTGTCGGTTGCTCCATAATGCGTATTACATCGTTTCATATGGTCAATACAATGAATTTTTAATTTTAACTTTGTTGATTTGATATTTTAATAAATTATAATTATAATGCAAATGAAAGATATGCATGTAAAAGATCTAACTAGATAGTAGATCTGTTAACTAAATTAAATATATATTCTTTTTAATTTATATATGTATATATAGTAGTATAAATTATATAGACGAGTCACAAGAACCACTTGTAAGGTCTATGTGAAATAGAACATTTTCTATTCTAGGTCTATTAAGTCGTGGAAGTCGTCCATAAAACCTCATCGTAGTTTTCGTGTTTTGTTATCAATGGACAGAAATTAATCCTGTACTACTTTATAATAAATAAAAAATATCTTCACGCCAATATCGCTAAAGGGGTGAGCAGAGTTACAATATAATGCAATTATGTCATGATGAATTATGTCATGATGTGACAGGCGGCAAGGCCTTTGTTTCAATAATGTGATTGATATTAATAAATATAAAAAAAAAACATTTTAAAGAAGCCTAAGAAATACACAAGGGGTTTGCTTTTGCGTCACATAATACCAACCTCCAAATATCAATAAAGGGGATTTACGGTAAAATAAAAGAAAATTGTCGCCGACATCTCGCTCCGTCTTATTTGAAAATATATTTGCCGCCGTAAAACCAATAAGGATTCTTTACTGTCAATTGTTTTTGATGCCAGAGGAACCCTATTGGTAACTTTATTATGTCGCAAGGCTCGACCAAATTTGTTTGAATTTAATTTTACTATAGGGATGTTTACAACTCCATTCGTGGTCATTAAATCTTGCAACTTTTCAAAAGGTATTGTGAATTCTTGGCGCTTTCACCGATACAGCAATTGTGAAAGAGTTTATTAAACGTAAATCTCTTATTAAATTCAGTGGAATTTTTACAGGAGAGAGCTTAGTGTCATGAATCATGACACATCATTTACCTGGTGGTAAGTTATGATATGGTCAAAAAGGGAGCTATGCTAAGTTATTTATTCGTAATACTTTAGAGAGTGAATTCCAATCTTTAGCAGTACGGAAGAAAGAAGATGCGAAATTTTTGGTTTTAGTGATCTGGTTGTATATTATATTCAGATCTGAATTTATCAACTGCAAGTCTGGTGCACCTATATACGTAGTAGTAGAAGTAGTAGTCCGTGTTAAAAGTACTGGAGTCCACCGGGCACATATAGAGGTGTACCTATCTCACGCAACGGTACAAACGATACAGCACTTATACCTATTTAGTTGAAAAGTAATAACATTAAATTTAATTCAAATTAGACTTAAGCTTAATTAAAATTTACTTTTAGAGCATGTAAAACTTAGTTAACTATTTACCAACTAAATAGTTGTAAGTTTGGTTTCCAAGTTGCACTTACAACGTACTTAATATGACGTAGACAGCGATGGTGGGGCAGTTGGCACTGTCCAGCATGATGTACGAGTCCACCAGCCACACTAGTGTATATATGTGTCTCGACGTAGGTAGTAAGCACTTACGGCGTACTTCATGTTGAGCGTCACGTGTACGGCGGTGGTGGGGCAGGCGGCAGAGTGCAGCACGATGCCCGAGTCCACCAGCCACACGTGCACCCGCCGCGACCGCTCCGCCGACAGTGCGCGCCGCCCGTCCGACATCATCGTCAGCGACTGCAGCGCCGACTGGTGGCCCTGCACATAAATCAAAATATCCTTACGCCCATTTCATCGTAGGAGTTGGCAGAGGTACATAGTGTTACGCATTCTCGATAAACCGATGATCCCATGACGCGACGGGTGACAAGTCCGTCACCATATTGAGCACAAATCCAATCAAGCAACGTTATATTTTCAGATATTTTTATACTGAAAAAACTCAAAAACAACTCAGGAATTGAAAAAACTAAAGAACAAGAAAAAAGAACTCCTGCGTCAGAGACATCGACTACGTTCGACGACGACGACTACGTTCACACAGGCGATCATCTGTATGTAATATTAAAATAACCACTTTTGTACCGTTTACAAGAGTACATACACCAAAATGATTTTTTTTTGAAGCGGCTGGACCAATTTTGACAAGACTTTCACTAGTAGATAGTGTTGACTGATGTTATAAGGAATGTCTTAGGCTACTTTAATTTTAGAACTTTATTTTAGATATGTACAAAATAAATAAAAACGCGGACGAAGTCGCGGGCACAACTAATAATACTGTTTTTCGTGACTGGATTCTGGATCCATTTTCGCCATAATAGGAATGTTATTAGAGCTGAAACAACTTAATAATTTCTATACAACTGGAAGAATAAGTTCTATCTAGATGTAGTTGCTAAGCTTCAGACCTCTCTAAACAAAAATCTAACGACGACTGGCGCTGACATTATTGTACTGTTTGTACAGGCAATATTATATAGGTAATACTTTTATTTTTGAAATAGAAAATGTATCCCGCTATATCCCAAAGACTTTTTCTAACTAAAGTAAGTACTTTTTTGATGCTCTTACGGTGTGGAAAAAACTTATAAGAAAAGCCATATTCGTGTATTAAAAATACACCTTGCTACTGGGTTGCAGGGACTATACATATTTGTTGTTTTGTTTATATTTGTATTATAGTATATTTATTTTTTAATTTGACTTTCAAAAAGAGATTAAAAGTTGTCCTAATTTTAATAAAAATATTGACTATATATATGGCAGTTACTCTGTTTCTTTCAAATCCCCTAGTTAACCCCAATTTTAAATTTTTAGAAATGGGATAAGTTTAACAAGAAAAACGGAACGGAAATATTATTTCACCTAGACTACACAAGAGGTAGCTGTGACGCGTCTAGATTTACCACCGGATCGGAATGCGACCACTCTCTTAGAAGATCCGGTGTAAGAAACTCAGAAAACTTGTCTGTTTTAGAGTTTTGTCCTTAATGAGCACAAACAAAACCCTATTACTAAGCCTCCGCTATCATTCTTTAATGCATGAACCATGACAACTAGATAGCTCAAATTTTCACAGATTATGTATTTATTATATTTTTGTTGCTTCTACACCAACAAATAGAATGAAATTAATATTTAAAGGGCGCTCCCATATAACAAATGTAACTTTTTGCCTTCATTACATATAATGGTGCAAAACGTTTTATATTTTAAAATAATGCTAACAACTAAAACATACATCACAATAAGATATTATAATGAGATGCAATTTTTTATACAATTTTTATAAATAGTTTGATCGTGTAAAGCTCACCTTATAAGTAAGAGATGGAGAGTTATCAGCCAACTGCCAAACAACCACAGTTCTGTCCTCAGAGCCACTTAGAACCAGGAGGTTGTTGGGCGAGAAGGTGACGCAAGTGATATGTCCCATATGACCACTTAGTGTTGCCTGCAACCTGTGGGTTGAAAGTTGCCACACTCGGACCAGACCCCGCGCACACCCGCTAGCCGCGAGCTGACCATCACGGGACACTTCCAGGCAACTTATAGGAATCAGCTCACTCTGTTCCGCCTGTCGAAAATAATGAAGATTCCACAACGATTGAAAGTACCTGGATGACCGATGTTTTTTAGTAGGTACATCATGTGTTTTTAGAATATTTACTTATAACTAGAGATGGCAATAACGGCTATATACCAATAATTAATTATACTTTTGTGCTATTTTTCAATAACAGTTGTCAGAAACTGCTATCCTGTTATCCTATTATTTGAAGTGTACTTGTCAATAACTGTTACGCAAAAACGGCAATATGTATAAAGTCGTAGTCAGAGAAGCGACGACCTTTTTTTACCTTTCTTACTCTTATTTCGACATTATTTCAATTGGAAAAACGTATAAAATTGTAGTCAAAGAAGCGACGACCTTTTTTTTAAGCTCTAACAACAGTCAACAACAATAATAGGATAACAGGATGAGTAAGAATTCAATAATTTCGTTCTCTGTTGTGCATGGATAACATGTTATTATAACCTGTTATTGTAATAATGACCATCTCTACTTATAACTATGCAAATTACTTACTGATGAACTATGAATAATATATTTTGATATTATCTTCATAAGAATAATAAAAAAGAAATAAAACAATCGGACCACTCGATTTCACCGACCAAAATTGTAACTTCGTAAATTGTAATTTAGATTTGTATTCTAATGATACTGTAGGAGATTTTAATTTAGTGAACACCAGATCAAAACTACATTTTCTGAAATAAAATCTAGCTAGATCGATTCATCGCCCCCAAAACCCCCTAAATACAACATTTCAATGAAATGACATAAAAATGACCTCAATCAACCGACTTTGGTACGTTCGTGTTTCATCAGGGTAATGGTGTATTAGGATTATTAATATACAGGAACTATATATTACCCAAAGGTGGTGTCAGAAGTCAAAACAAAAACCCTAAAACTAAAAAAAATGTGGAGGAAGATAGGCAAGTATGTAGGAATCGCTACACTTGACACTCTGTACTCTTTTCATGAAAATATGTATTATTATTGGAAGACAATATTTTCGTTTGAAAGAATGATTTCAATTGGTCACTGTAAACTATTTTTTTTGACTTTCTAATTTTGAGAGATTTCTTTGCTTAATAGGTGTGTATTGGTGAACTACATTCTTATCGCGAACGCACTATGACACAAATGATGGTTCATACTTTGAACGCCTGTTTCGTGTGTGCTAGCTTAATTATTAATGTTACAAAAATTGTTGTGTTTTTCTTATTACATGCCGGTAACATGAAAAAAATATACAATTAAAATAAAATGTTTTTATGTTACATGTTTTGTATGTTTTTGACATATTTTTTTTAAACTCACTCTTAAAAAAGGATTTTTTTCTATTTTCAATTTAAAGGCTTTTTGAAATATAAATGTATTATAAAAATTAGTTTATTGCTTTCTGGTTGGTCCTTAATAAATTTGATTAAGATCCGACAAAAGGATTTTAAGCTTTGTTTAAGAAAATATTTTTTATGTCATTATATGACTGACGTAAATAAGCTCGTTTTCACAATTTATAAATTTAAGCGGTGTGTCAAGTTGCTGCAAAATTTCACAGGTTTAAGTGAGATCAAATTCGATTTTAGCATTCTCTTTTTTATAATTTATCTCTGAAAGGGTAGGCAGATCTACAAAACCAAATCTAATCTCAGATAGCGTAATGTTTTTCAGATCAACTGAAAAAACTCGGGAAACGAACCTAGGACATCATGCGTCAAAGTAAGTTTGTAATAGAAACGTTAAGAACACGAGTTCATATTTTATTTTGTTGATAAATGTATCTAAAATTCTAGCATCATTAACATCAGATGTACTATGACTTCTTTAATGAGGAACATGGGGCGTGACTTGAATGTGATTAAGGGATAATGATGCCGATGCTGCTTTTCATTATCTGATATTAAGCATCTTCAGTTGATTTTTAGGATTCCGTACTCAAAGAACAAAAACGGGGTTCTATTACCAAGACTCTGTAGTCCGTCTGTCTGCCAGACTGTATCTCATAAATTCTTACAGCTAGAAAGTAGAAATTTTCACAGGTGTATTTCTTTTGCCGTTATAAAAACAGAATAAAATAAATATTTAAAGGCGGCTCCCATACAATGAACGTGTTTTATTTACCGTTTTTACAGATAGTAATCCTGAACCCTTCGTGCGTGAATCTGACTTGCACTTGGCCGGTTTTTTCAATTAATTAATAATAAAAGAGTCCAGTTTTTCGACTTGTCAAATTAGATACCATGTAACTAGAATGGGTTTTACAGATAGTTTTTAATCGACATATCCTAACGTCTTAATTCGGTAATGAAAATTCTAATGCGCGCTATCTAAATTTTTTTTTCAATATTCGCTGTCTTCTTTTAATGTAAGCGAAGTTCTATCTATCCGAATAAGTCGATTTATCTATCTCTGTTGTTTTTTTTGCTAGAAAAAGATAGTGTACATTATAAGTGTAATAAATGTAGATGACGTGCATCAGAATCGTGAATGGATGGCACTATTTAATATACACTGTCTCTTTCTTTTGTTGTGAGAGAAATAAACTATTCATAATATTGCCTTACATAATATTTAATTGCTTATTTTATCTAAATAATGCCATTAGTTGGCAACTTCTGTGATAGTCCTGGTTTTGCGGATCGTGGGCGGTAGTGATCACTAATTATCAGGTGACCCCATTGCCCGTTTAGCTCCTCTTCTATAAAAAAAAACATAAAGTCTATTCGCTTAGATGCGGTCGGCCTTATACGCGTCGCCTCGTACGTGTCAAAGCAGCCGATTCATCTCGTCGTACATCCGCCTCTGATATGTTTAGTGACACTATCTAAACGAATAGACTTTCTAGGTATGATTAATAAACTTACTTGAAGCATAGATATATTTGTAGTGGACTTCGTTTGACGTCTCTTCAATTGTTTGGTTGGCCTAAAGTTGGTCAAATTATCTTCAGTGTGGAATGAATATATCGTAACTCGGTTGCCACCTGAACATATAAAAAATATTTAATACAAATTATTATTTAAGACTACGTACTAGCTAATTCCTTATTATATCACCAGTCTGCCAGAGAAAGTCTCGTCAAAATCGGTTCAGCCGTTTCAGAGATTAGTATTTGTACCCGACAAACAAAATTCTAAGAAATATTATTTTGTCAAGGTTATTTTAATATAAAAGTCTATCAAATTTTTGGCCTTATATAAGATAAAATGCGCCTGTTCTTATATTGTTAAACGCATTAAAGAAAGAAAAACCATTTGACGACAAAGACCAAGGCCAGTGCTATTTAACGAGAAAAATATCTATGGTTTTTATAAGTCACGGATATCTCGTACAATTAGAAGAGCCGAGTGATTGATCGCTGTCTTCACTACATAGTATAAAACAAAAGGCGCTTTCCATCCCTGTCTGTCTTTATTTATGCTTAGATTTTAAAACTACCCGTCGGTTTTTTATGCAGTTTTTATAATGTAGTTTAGGAAATCTTTAAAATATGACGTCGTCCTATAAAAGCCTATAAAAGGCCCTGCCACACCGGCTCGGGGCTTCTTTGATCTTTCGCATTCCTGCTCTGCGTCGCAGAGTTCACATCACGTCGCGTTACGCTGAAATTTCGTTCTGCGATTCCGTCATTTTAGATAGTGTTAATATTAAATTTTCTTATAATTTATGGTTCTTAAAGTAAAATGTTTAAATTTTGTTGTGTTATATATTAAAATCGTGTGATTGTTAATTTGATTTTAACTATTTTCTTGTCGGTGCATGTAAAATTATTTTTAAAAAAGTCTATTTATACCTGATTCCTAAAAGTAGATTAAATCAAGATGAAGGTTTATATTCAGGTATACAATATACATAATAAGCACTTGCGAAGATGGAGCGGGTCGCTAGTAGCTAGTAAACGTCAATTATTTTTAGGGTTGTCATTTATTAAGAAAAGAAAACTTTGTTACTTACCAGCTGCCAATAAGAAATGGTCTTTATCAGCAATAGCGAGCGCTGCGAGATCGTGCGCAGCAGCCAACGTTCGCAGCAACTGAGCACTGTGCAGGCTGTACACATAGATACGCTGATCTGCACATCCTACTGCCGCTCGTGATGAATCGTGTCCCACGCAAAAACATTTGATCTGCACAAAAAAATGTCGGCTTAGAGAAAAAAAATGATGTAGCTTTTTTCATAGTTCCTGAACATGTTTCTGTACATATTGACGAAAATTCGTCAACTTTGGTGATATTTTGTAGAATAATGAGTTCATATATGGAGAAATATGTGTATTGTGTATTTTTTCGATGCCACGAAATTTGGTGAGACTATCAAAGTTTTACCTTAAACCCTTTTACCTATGATTAACTATTAAGACGACATCTATAATTGACGATTGCTTGTTACGATTGTAAATTGTGAATTCGTAATAGGTTATGAGGATTCTTGTACAACATACATTCATACATAAATTCATATCTTCACGCCAGGACCCTTGCAGAGTAGGCAGAAAGAATCGAGTGTCAAGTGTCACGATCCCTGCAGACTTGCCTAGCTTCATTATTCTCTTCATACAAACACGCCGGTTTCTGGGACTCTTGAAAAAAAATACCGAGACGATGATGATTTCGAAGTCAGTTTTTTGCAGTTTTAATACGTTAAATTTTTTTTATGATAATGGAAGTCAAACAAAAAGATGGATTTCCTGATGGTAAGAAATACACATCGCCTATAGACACCAAGGGTGGAAATGGTGTGTTGCCAACCTGACGCTTGGATGGTAAGCCTCTTGCGTAAATAAGTTTACCGACTACCCTACCCTCCAAACTAGAACACGACAATGGCGAGCACTGACGCTATTGTGGTAGGAATAAGTAAGGCGACGGTACCAATCCAGGGGAGTCGTTGCAAGACTCTAACACCTTTTTTTTTTTTTTTCACGTGAGGAAAATCCATTTATGGATACCCACCACTCCGGGGGGAGCGATGGGTTATGT
>DVZL01004106.1:0-13243 GCA_018236625.1 Lasaia peninsularis | reverse complement strand
AATCATCCGAAAATGATGATACTTTGGATATTTTTTAGCTTATTTATCTCTATTTTGAAAGTGTTATATATTTTTTTCAGTTATATAATTACTTGAAGTGTTGTTTAAAAAAAAACACATGCACATTCCTTATCCCTAAAAATAATCTTTGACATACAACGGATGTAGCGATATTGAGTGCAAAAATAATTGTTTATTTCTGGAAACAACGCGACGCTGATAAGAATTTAAATTTAAATTTGTGTTCTAGAACAAACCTTATCGCGCAAACGTATTTCAAAGCGTAAGTGCTATTTATCAATGCAACATTGACATTCTTTTTAAACAGCCAATTACTTGAAAAAAAAAATACTTAAAAGAGATTCTTTTCAGATTTTTTTTGTACCTTATGCAATGACTTCTTAGCAATAAATTCTTACACTCCAAACAAACACAATAGCACGTTCGCGTTAAGAATACAGTGTTTTATCAAGGTAAAGGTGTATTATTAGAATTCTTATTATTAGGACCAAAAATATGACTATTATTTTTAAAACTCAATCTAGCAAGACACAAATTACTCCCAACGTACGTTTCGACTCGCAACGAAATCGTCTCAGGAGAACTAGCCTAGACTACACGACTGTAAATCTAGTAGAAAGAAAAGTAACGCCTAATTCTACAAATTAATTAAGATTGACTTCAAGTGGTCACAGTAAATTTAACTTTCTAGTTGTGAGTGATTTCATGTTGACAGCTGATATATAAGGAATAGCTTAGGCTACTTTTGTTTTAGAAATGTATAAAATAAAATAATTAATTAAAAATGCGGACGAAGTCGCAGGCAAAGCTAGAGATAAAATAATATTGCCTATTGCGAAATAACCTTTCCAAAACTTATGAACTTATCTATATTCCATTAAGGCAGTAAAATTATAAAGTTATCAATAAAAGAGATAGAAGTTTCACATCACTACAACACGTGTGCAATAATCTCAAATCGTGTGCAAAGTGCAATTGTTTTGTTTTGTTTCAAAGAGTAGATTTTTTCCTTATTTTCATGTAGTTAGTTAAAAAATAGCCTACGTTTATGCATGTAAGTTTTCATCCCTACCATAAAAAAGTCCAAATGACACACGCTCAAAATATTGTTCGATGTGTAATAATAACAAAATATTGTTTTTGTGAAAATTAAAATGATTTATTTGTCGAATATGAATAATATTAAAAAGTTGTTACTAAATAATAGTTTTCGGTAATTATACCTACATGTATAATTATTGAAATTTTCCCCGTGTTGGTCCGGGTTCCGTTGTAGAATAGGCCAACTGCCTTCCACCAGGCAGCTTGTAAGAGGCGAGCACACGGTTTATTGTCACCAACATCGTGACATTGACTAGGTGGTAGAACCTTGCAACGACTCGCCCGAATTGGTACCACCGCCTTACTTATTCCTGCTACAATAGCGTCAGTGTCATGTTCTGGTTTGGAGGGTAGGGTAGCCGGTAAACTTACTCACGCAAGAAGCTTATCATCCTCAGGTTGACAACGCACCATTTCCACCTTTGGTGTCTATAGGTGACGTATATATCTTACCATCAGGAAATCCGTCTGTTTGTTTGCCTTCCAATACCATTAAAAAATGTGTGTGTATTGATTAACTATACCACAATATGATGTGCAAATATTTTGACAAATAATTTATATTAATTTATTTATGAATATACTAATTATCTTTTTATTTATAAACATTAATTTACCCTCGACTTATTTTAATCCCGCTACCATAAACTACGAGATGAATATTCTTTTTCTTTATTTTTTTCAAAATAAGTATACATGGTATACATTTTTTGAACGTCGAAACTTAAGGCCTAGTTAACAATATTCAAAAAAAATATATATATATATATATATAATAAATATAATAGAATAATCACACGACCTTACCAAACTTATGAACTTATCTATATTCCATTATGAAGTTATCAGTATTAGAGATAGAAGTTTCACATTACTACAAGACGTGTGTAATATCTCAAATCGTGTGCAAAGTGCGTGAATTGTTTTATTTTGTGTTCATAGAATAATCTCAATTAAACAAATATGTGTGGTCAAGTGCGGTGAAACGTAGTGGTCCCGGTGTTACATTTTGGTCCCGGGTTAATTGAAAGAAAATTCGCGCATTGTAACAAAGTACCAAATAATTACGTTTTAGTAATTTCTTGCTAGCGCGATTCATTTTTCGATGTCATCTGTTTATATGAATAGGATTTAATTATAAATATTCAATCCAAATTCTTGCGATCTAAATATGAATTGCATCTATTGGTTGGGAAACTACTTAACAAAAACCACCTTTGTCATAAGAGACTTTAAAAATATATTTTATTGTATTTTTTATTATTTTTTGTTATAGCTGCAACAGAAATTCTTGAACATTGTCTGTGAAAATTTTAACTGACTGTCTTTCACCGCAGCGAGATACAGCATGGTGACAGGCAGACGGACGGACAGAGAAATCTTAGTTATTCCGTTTTCACCATCTGGCTACGTAACCCAAAAAAGCAATTCTAAACGTTGAATAAAAGATCAAAATCAAATCATGTTTTCTTTTTGTATATTTTTCCTTGGGCTTTTTTTTATAAAAAATACCCCCACAACCCTTCATTATGATTACTCGCAACAGACACAACTATTTACGACTTAAATATATATAGATGACGTAATGTGTAACGATTACACTGATATAACTTTTCTACGTGATATTGATAACAGTCACATGGTCGACGCGTCAACAAATATAATTATGTCTTGTGATTTGCCATATTTTCAAAACACAAAATCGTGTGTATATAGACTGATAAAAACATGAGAAAATATACAATTGGCAACATTATACAAATATTATGTAAAAACAAAAAAAAATATTTTAATTAGATAACTTAATGTCATTTTATCGGTTTATATATAAAAATGGATCGCTAAATGTGTTGCTAAGCGCAAAACTCAAGAACGGCTGAACCGATTTCGCTAGTGCTTTGTTTATAACATCTCTTGTAATACGAGGATGGTTCTTACGGAGAGAAAGATTAAAAAAAATACCTGAATAAGTCTTAAAATATATTTTCTTGCCATACCATTCTATAAAGTTTAGGTATTAGCGGAGGGGTTCCGATAGGCAAAACAATTAAGTGGCGTTACATAGTGACGATGGCCGCTTTTACTCGCTAAAACTAGAAAACGGATGTATCAATTTGGCGTATGTTGCTTTTGAATTATCTGTGGTGTCCAGAGGAGGTTTAAAAGGTGAGTAAATATAAAAAAATACTAGCAGTATATATAGTAAAAACATTGTCTTCGATTTGGAAGCTATTCCCACCTGATAAATAGGTATTTGATGTTCGTCCCGTCGTTCAGAAATTTAATTTAATTTAATTTAAAAGTGAAGTTTTTGTTCATTATTTTTGTTTTGAAAGTAATTTTCGCCCCTTAAGTTCGGGCGGTATGAAGTTCGCCGGGATAGCTAGATAATTAATAAAATAATAATAATGATACAATATGATGCGAAAAAGGTAGGTGTATATTTTTTTCCTTTCAATTGTCAATTTTTAATTCCGTTGTGAGACAGAATATAAGTTCACATTCTTCCCAAACAGTAAGAATTTTATCTACACATTAAATATTCTAGCAAAAATTACTTTGATCCTTACCAGGATATTGCTATTAAACATTTTTTCGCCTGCCTGGTGAACATACAGTCTCAAATTAGCAACAAATATGTTTTTCATAGACTAAATACTTTCATAAGTTTTCACAGGTTAGTTAATATTAAAATACATTTTGCGACATCTATGTTTAGAATAACGTATATAATAAAAATTTATAAGCCAGAAATATTGAAAATTATGATATTTTTCTATGCAGTTGGCAACAATTTTATACGATTGAGTTTGTTTAATGCGCGTGACATTGTTTTAATTATCAGTTTTGTTAAACTTTAGTATTGTTTGGGAATGTTTTATCATGTTGACATTTGATGTTCATATTTCGCTGCGTAATTATGAATAGTATAGTAATTAATCAAATTTTAAACATAAAATCAAAACCCCACAACAATACTTTCAACCTAGATTTCATGGTAGCTTACACAAAATACTTTCGGTTAACATTTAACAACATACTTTGGACCATAGATATGATTTAACAGAAAGTTCCTTTGCTACTTTAGAAATAAAAAAAAACTGTCAAAACTTAAAATCGTAATGGCTATGAAGCTTAAGGTGCTATCTGGAGATTGCACCCCTATCAGAGATATGTCCAGGTACGTAATAGTGCCAACTTAATCTGGACTGACCAACCTATTTTTCTGCGAGCTGTCAAATTTAAAATAAGCTAGTATTATGAGAGTGCGATAGATGTTTAATATTGCGAAGAGGTCGCTGTTAAGAGTGTGATCTCCAGATTGACCTTTAGCTATTTTTTTTTATGTTCCTGTGGCCGGGGTGTTAGACCTGGTGTGCAAGTCTACCGGCTACCCTACCCTTCGGCTATCCAGCACTCTACCACCAGTGGTCATGTTGGTAGTGACCTTGATAACCTATGCTCGCCTCTTACAAGCTGCCTGGTAGAGTAATCAGATGGTCTATTCTACACAGAGGACCCGGAAAAACACGGGGGAAAACTAAAAAATATACTATTAGTCAAAACTACTTTCTGAACATACATACCACTTAGTCTGGCCATAAATATTGTTACAATTAAAAATAAAAAAAAATATTACATTTAAATTTGGAATCTATCACTTTTATACGATTGTTCATTGTGTTTTCTCATTTGGCGCCAATATTTTGTAACATTAAAATAGAGTGGGGTGATATAGAGAACCGAATCGCTGTGATTGCATTACACAAAGTAGGTATGGAGCCAAACTTAGTTTTTAAAATTCTCTATACACTTGGTATTAGTCAAATGTTTGTGTATCGGCCTATTAATACGCTAAACAGATTGAAGAGAAATTTTATATGGATATTTCTATGGTTTGCTGTATAATTACGAAATACAATTGGACTTGGTAGGTGGCGCTGCTGTCATTATGTCAACTCAACTACGAACTAACCGTGCAAAGCCGGGCTGGGCAGCTAGTACTTAATACTTGTTTTAGATATAATAGCAAGTCCTTATTATCAGAGACAAGAAAGCGAAAACACTTCTCGACTAAAGGTACAGGGAAGCTTTCAAACTCACATATTCGACAAATAAATAATTTAATGTCATTTCATTTATTTCGGCGATATGGGCGTAACGATATTCATTTATTTAAAAAAATAAATGGAACTGTACCATTTAAAATGTACTTGGACAAACGTTACCTATGTCTATAACACGGAATATTCATAAAGACGTATGTACTTCAGCGCTAATATCATGGTCTTATCTTTTCTTGTCACTTCCAAAAATAATCAACAAAATAAGCAAATAGTTCAAAAATAAGTATGACGGTGTAATTTGGCAAAGACATGCGCCTGTGATAACAATCACTGATAAGGGGTAACTTAGGGTCTGTACACACTGGTATACTTTTTAATAAAACCGTATGTGTGTTTTTAGCTGGTTCTCGCCCGTAACTACACCCGCTTATTGAAATTACTTAGAAACTAGCTACCCGGCCCGGCTTCGTACGATTAGTTAACATAATGACAGCAGCGCCACCTACCGGGTCCAATTGTATTTTTAAATTATACAGGAAACCTTCGAAACATTCATATAAAATTTCAACCCATTCGGTTTAGCCATTTAGAAGTTATGTGAAATAGATAAGTACGGAAAAATAATTCTTACTACCCATTGTCCCATTATCAGTTTTCCCGTAATTAAGAATTAAGAATTTTCCCGCCGACATTTCAGGGATAATGTCAGCTTCTAACGGCTCAGAATTTTTCAAATCGGTCCAGTAGTTTCGGTGCCTGTTCAATACAAACAAATCTTTTCTCTCTATAATATTAGTATAAATATCGTCGTTCCCGTATCTCCAAAAGAGTAGGTATACATACTTACGCATCCATAATTAACCGATGATATTAGGTTCACTCTCCTACAAAGGCGAAAAAAAACATACAGACGACTTAAGAATCTCATTATTTTTGGAGCTGTTAAAAAATTCAATTCTTGCTATTTTATAACCCTGCCTCATGAAGCAAAACTCTAGAAAAATCCGTCGAGTGCAAGTCAGACGCGCTCACTCTCCGTAAATTATCAATAAAACGGCAAAAAACATGTTTGTTGCATATAACAACAAACAAGGGAACATCCTTTATATATTCATTTTATTCTGTATTCACTGTACTGTGTATTTAGTATCGTTATTATAGCGGCAACAGAAATACATATTCTTCGAAAATTTCAATTGTCTAGCTTTCGCAGTTCATGAGGTACGGCTTGGTGACAGACAGACAGCTCTCTACACTAAAATTACATAAATATTTCACATTCATCATCACTTTTGCAACTCATTATGTTGCGGATGTTTATGAATTGTGACTATTTAGTATTTACCGGTTTTTCCTTAGGAAATGTAAACACGCCCTAATACTATTATAATTAATATAATGCTATCAGATACCTACCATCATCTGACCACGTGCGACTGTTAAGTCTCACACGCCTTCAATTGGTGTGACCACTCACAAATTTTTAAGTCATAAGATAGCAAGAAAGCAGGCGGTATTATTTTTATATCATAGATAAGACATCTAACAAGCACTAACATCACACTAACATCCTGATAGTATGAGACAACCGTGGCCTATCATAGATGTTGTAGGTGCATCGCTATCTCGTGGTTAGGTTAAATCTGGTGTACAAGTGGTAGACTACCCTAGGGATAGGTGAAACCGGTTTGAATTCTATCACTTTAATTCTAAGCGTATGATTTGTACCATGTTTACCCAACTATACCAACACTATCATCAACGTGAGTGTAAATTATACATAGCTAGAAAATTCGGTATTTCCCCATGTTTACATAACACAATGATGTATTATTTTGTGTTTATCTTGATCTTAACTAAAATCAGGGTAATTCCCCAGTTAAAAACCATTTCTATCAAATTTAATTTTGTTTCTTGATTATTTAAACTAAGGTTACTATTGTTTTTCCTTATACTTTAACCTCTTTAGAAAGCAAACTTTAGAGTACATACTTCTGACATACGTTCGAAAGGCGAAGTTGCTATGAATTTTAGGTTTTCGAAGCTTTAGTTGGTCTGGGTCCCTTTTGAAGAATAGATCATTTGCTTCCCTACTAAACGGCTTATAAGATGCAAGTATAGGTTAACGGGGTCACTCCCAATAAGACCACAGGTGGGAGAGTGCTATGCAGCTACTCGCCCGGGTAGAGATCTGCCGTTTTACCTATCCCGAAGGTAGGGTAGCACATCAAGCCTCCCCTCGATCACAGGGCAACGAAATATGTTTTCATGAAATGAAATGTAAAAAAAATTTTATCTCTAAATCGAATTTGAATCCTTTGTTTCTCCGTTTAATAGAATAGAAAAAATATTATAAATTTGTCACAATTTTTAAAAAAAGTAAAACGTGACAAAATAAATTAAACTTTAAAAAGAAAATAAAAAATGCTTGAAAGTTACACTACCTGATATTTTTAATAATATTGAGTTACTATTATTATTAACAAGCTTTCCGCCTGCGGCTTTGCCTGCGAGAATTATGCGAAAATTTCATCCGACTCAGTATAATACTTATTGCGTAAAAAAATAAATGTAGTCGTTTAAAAATAAGCCTATGTGTTATTCTCATGTATAAACTATCTTACCCAAAAGTTTCATCCAAAACCGTCCAGTAGTTTTTACGTGAAAGTGTAACAAACATCCATCCATACTTACAATCTTTGGCGTTTATAATATAAATAGACAGACACACAAAAATTTTAAAAAATACTATTTTGGTTTATGTCGCAGCCTTGTAAACATTATGCATTTAGTAATAAGCGATTATTTAAATGCAGACACTTCAATTTTTTTTATTTGTATAGATTTATATATATATAACTAGCTGCCCCGGCGAACATCGTACCGCCCGCAATTAAAAAATAGATGTTGGCCGATTCGCAGACCTACCGAATACGCATATAAAATTTGGTTAAAATCGATCAAGCCGTTTCGAAGGAGTACGGTAACTAACATTGTGACATGGAAAATTAGATGACTCTACTACCAGTTCGGAAAGCTATCTCCCTTGTACATACAGTTCATTTTGTGGTGCGTTATTATATAATTTTTACAATAAAATACACTTCATTATCTTAAAAAGTGATTAAACTCATGAACAAAAAGACAAACAAAACAATGTAATTGAGTGCAATCAACAAAGGGCGATGATTGAAACTTCTTTCTTTGTGCTCGCTACGAATTGACCTCAGCCAACGAAGTCGTGAGAAAACAACAAGTGATGACGCACGCACCTACTTTTTATTAAACCTAAAGAAGGGAGTTTTTAGGGTTTCGTACCTAAAGAGTAAAATCGGAACCATAGCACTAAAACTTCGCTGTCCGTCTGTCTGTCTGTCACCAGGCTGTATCTCTTGAACCGTGATGGCTAGACAGTTTAAATTATCAGATATGATGTATTTCTATTGTCACTATAATAACAAATAGTAACAACGGCATAATCTATACAAATTAATAAAATTAAAGTGTCTGTGTGTAATATTAAAATAACCGCTTTTACTAAGTGCACATGTATGTTTAAAAGGTACCGATACATCAAAACAGCAATATTTAGAATTTTTTTCAGTCTGTCTGTTTGTAACCTCTAATCTCTGGGTCAGCTGGACCGATTTTGGTAGGACTTTCAGTGGCAGATAGCAGATCTAATAAAGAACGGCTTAGGCTACTTTTATTTTAGAATTTCATTTTAAAAATGTATGAAAAAAGTAATTAAATAAAAACGCTGGCGAAGTCGCAGGCACACCTAGTATAATAAATGTAAAGGTTGCTCCCATGCAACAAACGTGATTTTTTTGTAGCACGGAATCCTTCATGCGCGAGTTCGACTCGCACTTGGCCGGTTTTTATATTACACGATTAATCTGCCTATATTAAACATGAATTTTAATGTTTCTTGTTTTTAAATATAGATCAAACTTCAGAGATGTTTCCATGTAATATAGACATAGATGTCGCTTTTTGAAATACAGACATAGATGTTATTGGTGCGTCGCTGTCTTGTGACCGAAGTGTTAGTCCCAACTAGGAATACATAATTGCTAGATAGTGTGATTCTATTGACACAATAGGCAAGCTGATATACGCTATCTGGGTTGGTCCAAGTCCTCTGTGTAGAAAAAACCATATGACTTCCTATCAGGGAGGTCGTAAGAGGCGAGCATAGGTTAACTGGGTCACTAACAATATGACCATTGGTGGGAGAATGCTGTGTAGCAGCTCATCCCGGTAGGGATCCACCGCCTTACCTATTGCTGTCGCTATAACGACATTGTCGTGTTCCGATCCGGAGGGTAGGGTAATCGGTAGACTTGTACATCGCTCTATTGTCTAACAGCCCAACCATAGACATTTTAAAATTCATTTGAAGTTTAAGACAGAAAATAACCTTGTTAACCTCTTTTTAAAGTCGGTTGATAATTAATCAGACAAGGAACCGAGCTTGAGGAAAAATTGCAATGGTTATAGCCGCGAGCTTATTGATTTTAAACGTTGATTCAATGAATTATTTGATATTCAAATTAATACTAATGGTACCATTGACGTAATAGCTTTTTATCTGCCGTAAAAGATTTGCATAATAACTTTGTATGACGATATTTCCCAGACGGAACCTTCAAGAGTTTATTTACATTCAAATAACTTTACTTGTATCTCATATTTATTACATAATATATCTTCTGTATTTAAAAAACCTGCCAAGTGCGAGTCGGACTCTCGCACAATAGGTTCCGTACTATTATCTATAAAAATAACAAAAAAATCATGTAATATGCTGCTCCCATACATACATATTACGTGATTTTTTTTATATATTATACTAGCTGACCCGGTGAACTTCGCTTCACTGGATACATGAACATCAATCAAACGTTTGACAGGTAAGAATAGTTTGTTTCGGAAAATTAAATTGTGGTTTTAGTAATTTCCTTGCAATTTTGTTATATATTCTCATCATTTAAACCTTCCCTGGACTCATTTAAACATTTCAAGACCAAAATTAGCTAAATCGGTTAAGCCGTTCTTGAGTTTTAGTTCTCGAGACTAACGAAGGCAAATTCATTTTTATATATATATTTATTATGTTTTATTGTGTTTTTAGTATTTAATGCTAAAGCGGCAACAGAAATACATAAACTGTGAAAATTTCAAAAGTCTAGTTATCGCGGTTCTTCGTACCCGAGTCCCACTCGCGCTTAACGGATTTTTTAGAATTATTGTTTTTGGATTTGTTGTCATCTATACAAATAAATAAATGCACTTAGTAAAAAGCGGTTATTTTAATATTACATACAAACACTACAATTTTATTAATTTGTATAGATTATCTAGCTGTAGTGTGCTGCGTCAGTGCATAACAGCTATTTTGCAGGAACCCAACTAAATGTAAAGTAGAACTTCAAATTCATATATATTCAAATTTTTATTCGTACTAAAACTCATTAAAAAATTCAACAGTTTTGACGTTGGTACGTAGGAAATATTATGTATATATTACTGCTAATTTTTACGTTTAGATGACGAGTAAGCAAAAACAAGCGATAAAAAGTGAATTATCCAACACTTAAAACTCATTTTTACACGTATTGCATAAGTAATCTTTGACCGCCTCGTTGGTCGACGGGGTTAGCGTGCACGCCTAACTCCATCGACCAACCAGCTCGGGTTCGATACCCGACAGGGACTGGCATTTGTGTGATGAACATAGATGTCTGTATTTCCGGGTCTGGGTGTTTAATAAATTTATTCTTGTATCTATTTAAATATTTCTATGTATTAGTATCGTTTTCTAACACTTTTACACAAGCATTTAACTTGCTTACTTTGGGGTTAGGTCAATTTGTGTAATTTGTCCAGTAATATTTATTTATTTATTTATTAAAAATATATATATCTTTAAACTTACAACCTAAATTATATACAAAAAACAGTTATTATAATATTGCAGAATATGTAGATGATTTGGAGTTATATTAATTTGTGTAATTTGTCCATGGATATTTACGTAACTAGCTGTGCCCGCGTTTTTATTTAATTATTTTTTTACATTTCTAAAGTAATTTAAAGTAGTCTAAGCCATTTCTTATTCCGTTTACCGTTTTCCAATAAGTCCTGTCAAAACCAGTCCAGCCGTTCCAGAGATTAGCGGATACAAACAGACAGATAGACAGATGGACAGATGGACTGACAGACAGACAAATAAAAATTGTTTTGCTATATTTACACTCACCTTGTCAATATACATAACATGTACTTAGTAAAAAGCAGTTATTTTAATATTACATACAGAGTCCATTTTTTTATTTATATTATAGATTACTGTAAAATTTCTTGAAAACCATTTAGTAGTTTTTTCGTAAAAGAGAAACACACTCACTCACAAACTTTCGTATTTATAATATTACAAGTAGCAAAATATAACAATGTAATGTATCAATGATTATCCCAACAAATAAATAGACACACGTCAATATACATAAATATTATTGTGAACTGGTAAATACTATAATTACTATGTAATGATTATTACATAGTATTGTATTTATTAAATAACAATTGTTTACAAATATTAAATAATTCATTAATATATTTATTGATATGCGGCATTGATATATGTATAGTGTTCTTCACTACATAGTACGAGTATAAAACAAAATCATGTCCCTATGTATGCTTAGATCTTTAAAACTACCCAACGGATTTTGATGCGGGTTTTTCAATAGATGACGTGATTAAAAATGTTAATTATATGTGTAGGTATAATATGCATACTAAACCCGTGCAAAGTCGGGACGAGTCGCTAGTTAGTGAATCAATTTATTCCACCTATTACTTTTTAAACGTTAACATTTTTTTAATTAGTCAATGTACAAGCTGTTTTTATACATGTCACATTTACTTCAAAACAGTAAAACGGAAAAAAGGTATTTTATTTTTCTTACTTTAAAAACATTTGATTCTTAAGTTTTCTTTTATTCAATAATATAATCCAAGTTATAAATACGAATTTTTAGGTATAAATTAGAAAACATAGATTTAATAAGATTAATTTATAATGATTAGGATTCTGTTTGTGAATCAGATAATATCGTGATATAAGGGAACCATTAAAATATATATCTTTAAACTTAAAACCTAAGTTATATAAAAAAAGGTTATTGTATTGCAGAATAAGTAGATGATAAAAACACTTCAGGTTAGTAATTGTTCCTCTTTCAATATCTTTTTGTTTAATAATGTAAAAATTATATACTTAGAAAATACAAGCCCGCTAAGTTTCTTTCGCCGGATCTTGTCAGTGAATGGCCGCGTTCGGATCCGGTGGTAAATGCACTAACATGCTAGCTCTGGCCACATGAGAGCACCTACTTTCATATAAAAAAGACTTGTCAAAATGAATATATCTAAAAATAGGTCGATGGCAACCCAAGTAACAATTAGTTAATTAATTCAAAACCTTTATTCCACGCCGCCGTGATGTTACGACACCAAAACTGCTGAACCTTTTTATTGAATTTCAGCTAATAATAGACAACACATTAGAGAATAATATAGAATAATTTTTACCCCTATAAGCGATCGAAGCCGAGGAAAACAGCTAGTATTTTTTATGGAATAACACAGCGAACATTGATGTTGTCGTCACTGTCTTGTGATCGGGGTGTTAGGCCTAATATACAAGTCTACTGGCTACCCTACCCTCCAAACCAGAACACGACAATGTCCTTATGGTGGCAAGAATCGAGAGGGTCGTGTGCAGCAACCCAGGCGAGTTGCTGCACAGCTACACTCTACCACCAGTAGGCATGTTCGTTGTGACCCATTTAACCTATGCTCACATCTTACGAGCTGCCTGATAGAGAGAAGATGGTCTATTCTACACTGAAGACCCGGCACCATAAAGGTGAAACCTTTTCTTTGAATTCCAACATAAAAATATTAATTAGTATTAATTTTATTTAGTGTTTTTGTGTTTTATATTGCTTATTATTATTTTTATATATTCCTTGTTGTTTATA
>DVZL01004105.1:0-13243 GCA_018236625.1 Lasaia peninsularis | reverse complement strand
TCGCCACTTCGGGCGCATGCCAATCCCGGACAATGTAATGCTTATTCAGAAAAATCTGAAAAACATTTAAGAAAAGTTGCCCGACCTGGGCAATTGAACCCGGGACCCCACGAGGGCAACGGTCTTAACAGGCGACACCTGTACCGTCACATCATAGAGGCGACTATTTAACATTTTTTATATTTATTTAAAAGTTGATCTTTTATGAAAGTATATTTCCCATATATTTGGTAAAGCATTGACCAAAATTAAGAAAAATCGTTTAGTTATTTGCTTTTCCATTAAAAAATACAAATCTTTGTTGCAAAAACAACAGAGTGTATTCGTGTTCCTTTTTGATTAAAACCTGAGCATAGTGCTTTATTCAGCGGCTGCAGCGATGCATGGCACGTGCTTGTATTGCTCTGTAAAAACTAGTTGAAGCGGTAAATTGAAAAACGCAATAGTTCATTCAGCGACTTTGAAGTTTATTTCTGTTTATACTTCACCGACATTGAACTTTCCATAAACATTTCTTAATGGAGAATTACGAGTATGTTTTATGTTGTAAAATAACTAAGCAGCAAGCTCTTTGGGAAGTGGAACTGTCGCCTATTAACCATAGTTATACATAAAGTTGCCACTGATACGTTGCTTTATTATAATTATTATATATTTTTTTTTATATTCTGATATCCTTTTTTTATTATTTTTTATTTTGTTTATAATTTTATTGTTTCTCTTTTTTTCTGTTGGTCCAAAGGTGGGCTGGTAGAGAATGCTATACGCATTAAGCTCGCCTTTTGTATAACATATTTGTATATGATGTACAAAAAAAGATTGAATTAATAAATTATATAATAATCTATACAAATAAATAAAAGTGGAGTGTCTGTATGTAATATTAAAATAACCGCTTTTTACCAAATGCATATGTATGTTTAGATGGTAAATATATTTTTTTTAGTAGGGAATAGAAAATAATTTATGTTACATAGATTTTACAAGGGGTTCTTGTGACGAGAATATAATTCGAAAATTAACCACCGGAACGCGATCACGCGCTGAGAAGATCTGGCGAAAGAAACTCAGCAGGCTTGTCTTTTCTTATTTTCTAAATACATTAACGTTACATTATACAAAAATAAAAGATATTATAAAGAGGAACAATTAATCTCAAGCATTTTTTTTCATATCAGCAGAATATGTCATATATAATTTGGCTATATTGTAATAACCTTTTTTATAATTTAGATTTTATACAATTTTATTAAAATTATTTAAAGGTAGATGTTATGGTCGGGAAGTTTAATGTAAAAACGTGTACATTGGCTTACGAAAGAATTATCTATTCTATTGTCTATGCTGAACTGAATATAAATGCACCTAATATCCTAAAATATATCTGTAAGCAACCGATAAAGATGGTAAATTCCTTAGCGTACACATATAACAGCTTCAAGCATCAAAAATTGAATCAAAAGGGCCAAGTGCTGACAATTGTATTTGTGTTATAGAATAGATCTCTGTATATTTTTTTAATTTTTACCAACATTACTATAGAAAAAAGATATACAATATCTATAGGTATAAATATAGCGATTTGGCCAAACAATTTAATCATATTATTATCATTGACGTTTTCGAATTGAATAATGCTTCGTATAGTTTTTCTGTTTTATTTTTAGGTCTGTGTTTATAATCTACAAAGTATTTGTCACGGGTTCTGATTTAATAACCTGAATTTTGATTTTTCTCACATTAAATGTATAACGTATATATTTAAGATAAATACCATCATAAATGTAACATTTTTTATCGTTTAGCACTAACATTAGAAATAATAAATGAAATCGAGAGCGAATGTTTCTAAGATCAAGTATTTTGAATTCAAATCGAATGATAAACAAGTAAAACCTATCAAACTGTCAAGATTATGAAAATATTAATGATTACACGGCTATTTTTATATAATAATTATATTTTATACTAAAATAAAAGTAGCCTCATCTACTCCTTATTACATCAGATGTCTGCCAGTGAAAATCCTGTCAAAATCAGCTCAGCCGTTTCAGAGTTTAGCGGATAACAAACAGACAGATTTTATTTATTTATATAGATTTAAAACATTATCTGCACTCGTAATACAAAACACACTACATAGATCCATATAGGAAATATAAATGTGTAACTAACGAAATTTAAACTACTCTATATGATATACTAAATACACATACATATCTTCGCGCTAGGTCCCTTGTGGGGTAGGCAGAGAGAATCGAGTGTCCAATGTCACGATCCCTACATACCTACCTGCACGTAAATTTCGGAGACTCTTGACACCACCCTCGGATAACTACTCGTGAAATTTAAACCTAGGTCTCCCCGCCTATTTACTGTCATATACACTTTCATTGTATATTGGTTTTGTCAATCTTTTACCTTTAATTCTTTCCACATGACCGAACCGTTAATATCACTACATATTACAAAACAAAGTCGCTTTCTCCTGTCAGTCTGTCTGCTTACATCTTTAAAACTACATACGCCGCGGCTAAAATCGTAGTAAATCATTGCATAAAAATGTTCACGTTTTAAATTCATGACGATCAAAACACGCAATTATCAAAAGGACACTACTATGAAAAAACAATTGACAGTCACATGTAATTAAAGTATTCTACATCCAAAGCGTTCCATTTTTAAATTAATAACTTTTTAAATATTGTTCTGGAAGTGGCCAGTTCCGGCTACATAAATAATAGCTCTCGTATAAAACAAAGTCGCTTCCTCGCAACTGATTTGAATGAGGTTTCTTATAATACCTATCTATTATAAGATTCAAGACGAAGGTTTTTGTGAAGAGAAACACTGAAAGTGTTTGGGATACTGATAATACAATTTTAGTAGAAAATCTTACAGACAAATATCATCATGCCCATGTTCCCGAAGGGTGAAGCAGATGTTGCAGATATTAATAAGGATTAGGTTAAGAGATTAGATTTTGTATACATAAGCGAATCGGGAATCAAATTCTTATAACGAGGACTAGGAAAATGTTGAGGAATAAAAACTGGAATCACGAGTGTTATAAGTTATTATCCCCACGGATTGGTTGATCATCAGTTTTTAGGGTTCCGTACCTATAAGATAATAACCCTATTATTGAGACTGCTGTCCTGCTGTCCGTCTGTCTGATACCAGGTTTTAACTCATGAACCGTTACAGCCAGACAGTTGAGATTTTCACAGATGACGTATTTCTGTTAACAAACACTCAAGTATAGAGTAAAGTGAATATTTAAAAAGGCTCCCATAGAACGAACGAACCGACCCGACAAATATAAGTCGCTATTTATGTTCAGATCGCGGTAAAGATGTGTAGTCGCTCGATATATTTTCAGAATATCCAGTTACAGATTCACTTCGAAAGATACAATTACAGTATAATTGTTTGTATAAAACGGGTTTTTGTCATTTTTATTGAGTAGATTCGCTAAAGAACCTTTTGTACGCGAGTCTGACTCGCAATTGGCTATTTTTGAAGGTTAACTTGTAATCCTTACTTCGGAAGCGAGGCATAAATAAATCAACATTAAAATTACCAAACTCTGACATCCTAAGAGTATCTTAGCTAAATAAACATTGTTTTGTATTCTATCAGTGCTTTGTTTTTGTGTTTTGACGAGTGATAATTAAAACGCTCTCAATTAAATTTAAAACAGCGACATCTATATAATAGACCGGAACCTACCAAATGTATGTCTTTAAATGCAGCGGACTTAAAAATAATAATTCCTGAAACACTTTAGGTAGACGATTTTATGAATATATGCTTTGACTGCGTTTTTATGTAATTATTTTATTTTATACATTTCTAAAATTAAATTCTAACAAAAGTAAGCTTAAGCCGTTACTCATTACATTAGCAGCTGTCAAAATCAGTCTAGCAGTTTCAAATATTAGCGGGTACTAACGAACAAACAGACAGATAGAAAGACAGCCAGACAAAAACCCAAAAAATGTTGTTTTGATATATGCACCTTGTAAATATGCATTCAGTAAAAAGCTGTTATTTTAATATCAGATAAAGACACTCCAATATTATTTATTTGTTGATATAAATATATACCATTATTTTGGTAAATTACTATCCCTTATTAAGAGCAACTGTGTGCTAGTGAAAGTTTCGTGAAAATTCGGGGAAATCATCGTCAGGAAACCCAAGCTTTGTGTCCAATATGGCGACGGAATTGCCACCTGACATGGGATCTAATATCATAGGCTAATCTTGGTTTAATATGAACCCCTGTCTAATCTCTTGGATATATGAGTTATTTTATCTGGAGGCACGGCGGTGCCCCCGCCAAGTTGAGCGGCAGGGCCATGACCATCCTTTTCTCGAAGCAATTCAGGCCGTTTTCGACCCCCTTTAACTTAATTGTGGATAACACAAGAAGCTTGAATTTTCAGTTACTAAGCAGGCATTTTATACACTTGACTGAAATTTTAAATATACCGTGCATTTAAAATTTCATTAAATTTGAACCGTTAGTCAAGAATTGTAACTTGTCAAAATTTCTTAATTTTGTAACTCACTGACTGACTTACTGACTGAACGATCGATCACTAAAAATCTAAGGCATTTCTAGCAGACATAGAACCTTCAAATTTGGAATAAAATTAGTGTTAAGTGTTCACATCAAAGTAAAAATCTAACATTATCATTATTAGCTTGTGCCATAAATATCTCTACATAATATAAAAAGTCGCATTCTCTTACCCTATATCCCTATATATGCTTAAATCTTCAAAACTACGCAACGTATTTTGATGCAATTTTCTTAAATAGATAGAGTGATTCAAGAGGGAGGTTTTTATGTATATAACATATATAGTATACCCGTGCTAAGCCGGGACGGGTCTCTAGTATATCAATATAATTAAACAAACATCGCAATACAAATAATTTAGGTATTCGCTAGTTAATTTAAGAAAATACACTCGTAAATAGAAAAGCACGTTCTTGTACGTGAGATCAAATTTCCTTGTTTCATTTGAAACTATAAATCAAATTTTATACCTACGTGGAGAGTTGGTTCAATTACCGCGGCTGGTCACGTCCGAATAATTATAATAAAACCATTTCCAAACGATAATAATGATAAAAATTAAATTAAACATCATTGTAATGACTAATGATTAATGATCATTAATTTTAATTAATTTTTTTTAAATATTACGACGGTGTTTGTTTTGTTGATTGGAATAATGCGGGCTACTTTATGGTTAGCCCTAAGAAGTAAGTCAGTATGTAGTTTATGAAGGATTTTGGAGAAGAATTAATCCATATAGTTAAATAAATAAATATTACTGGACAAATTACAAAAATTGATCTAACCCCAAAGTAAACAAATTATATGCTTGTGTTGTGGGTGTTAGACAACGATACTAATACATAGAAATACTTGAATAGATACAAGAATAAATTTATTAAACACGCAGACACGGAAATACAAACATCTATGTTCATCACACAAATGTCTGTCCCCGTCGGGAATCGAACCCGAGCCTCACGTTTAGTCGAAGCGGTTAGGCGTGCACGCTAGCCACTCGACCACGGCACGGGCAAAGGGTTGTGTCATTTAAAAAGGACCTCCAACACCTGCATCGATGATTATCTCCCGCGAGACCAAATCCTCGAGCTCGAATTTTGTTATATTATTCTGATAACAACATTTTCGGAGTTCATTGGCTCGCCTCTGTGCTTCGTATTATACCTTTTAAACCAGTTACTTATGACGGCGTTTCCAAGACAATGTATCAACAGGTGAACCACTGTGCTATAAAAATATATGAAAGAAAATTCATTAGCAACAGGTGAACGCTCGCTTTTACAGATTAATAAAATGGACAACCATTATAGCCCGAGATCCGGCTGCAGAATTGTGTAGTTATCGAGTACATGCTTAAAACCACATTTTTAATTATATTTAAGATCAAAATAATACATAGCCAGGTTGCCAATCAAAATTTGGGCGCGATTATTATTAATGAAGTTATTGTTAATTGAGTTTTCGAGAAAAAAAATATTTATCAGGTTTTGAAATATTAGAATAATCGTAGCTGCCGTAGTTCACTTGGTAGCACCTCTTTGCAGATAGATATAAACAGTTATGATTTCGATATATCTATACCGCCATAACGTACCTATTTATCTTTTATATATCAAATTAGAGCTAATATTTTTTTCATTAGTATGACATACGGTTGCCTAATTAAATCTGACCGCTAGTAAGGATCGCGGGCGGAAGGCAGTAAAATACTATCGGTCACATTTTGTTTCACAGATTGGTAGATATATATCCTCCTAATCTTAAATATAACTAAAAATGTGGTTTTTAGCGTGTAATCGATAACTACATAATTTTGCAGTCGGATCTTAGACGATTAAACATTGTCAAATGACTTATTGTGCGTTGAATAGATACCTATGTATCTTGCGTTAAATACTTACGAGTTCGATGTCAAACGGCTGTAGAAGAAAAAAATTAGAATGGTACAAATTCTGTTGACGCTAAACATAAAATTGTTTAATTATGGATTTTTGAGTATCAAACTTGCTTGACAATTTTGAAGTATCATAATATTAATACGTGAAGCAAAAACTTTAGACACTTTTTACGAAAACGCGCAGACAAATGAGTATGAAATTTGGCACAGTTAAAGTTTATTTGTAGGAAAAGTGCTAAACACTAATATACTTATTTCAATAATAACACATTAAATCGATAAATAAAAAATTACACACACTACCATGCATTTGACATACACAAACACAAGTATTTGTTACACGCATATATACTCAGATTTCAAATTGTAGTTTTTTCAAAAAAAAATTGTTTTAAATCGTCATTTAAATCATCGCAATAAGTTTTAATTTGAATTTATTATGTTCGAATTTCAACCACCGGGCAATCACCACTTCTTTTATTTTTCTATGTAACGTTGACACAACATAATACAGATACTAAAAAATAATATGTTTTCCCCCAAAAACAATAACATATACGATGACCTTCACATATATAATATAGTTATGAGTTATATTCGTCTGTGTCTTAAATATTAATTCGTAATAAAGTAGTTTACCTTTATTACGATTTTTTTTAATAATTAGTACTTGAAATAGTTCTACTCATAATATAAAAGTTTGTTAGAATGGATGCTTATTACTCTTTCAAGAAAAAACTACTTGACGGATTTGAATGAAACTCTACTGCAAGATACATTAAACTACATTAAAAAGAGGGTATGTTTTTACGCAATAAGTATTATAAGTCGTAAAATATTCTGCTCTTTGAACGTTATTTATGTCATTAAAACAAATCACGCGGGCGAAGCCGCGGGCGGAAAGCTAGTAAATACCTACCCTCCGGACCGGAACACGACAATGTCATTATGACGGTAGGAAAATGTAAGGCGGTGGATCCCTACCCGGGCGAGTTGCGGCACAGAACTCTACCACCTAGTCAATGTCACGGTGTTGGTGACAATAGACCCTGTGCTCGCCTCTTATGAGCTGCCTGGGTGGACGGCAGTTGGCCTATTCTACAACGGAACCCGGACCAACACGGGGGAAAAAAAAATTAAACACCAAAGATATTAATGTTGTAGAAAATATTCTTCAAAAGAACTCTTTTTATTTTACGATATATTAATCTCACTTAAATAAATAAACATCCCTGGACAATTTACACAAATTGATCTAACCCCAAAGTAATCAAATTAAATGCTTTTGTAATGGGTTTTAAACAATGATACATAGTAATATATTAATAAACTCCCAGACCCGAAAATACCAACATCTATGTTCATCACATAAACGCCTGTCCCCATCGGGAATCGAACCCAATTACCGATATTCGAATCGGTGAAACGCAACATGGGGTTAGCGAGGTGAGTCAAATGTGCTATTTTGCGTGTCGTTGAACCGGTGAGGGTCTTATCATAAAGAATGTTTTCTTCTCAGTAACCTATTAAAAGTTATCTCGCAAATACACAAAGAATACATCATAAGTGTTCCGTTTAATATTATATCATTCCGTTTAATATTTCGATGACCTTTCGTAAGTAGACTATCGTGACAGTTTGCTACTAGTCCACATAAAATCAAACTTTTGATGTTTTTAGGGTTACTTACTAAAGGGATAAAAACGGAACATTATTAATAAGACTGCGTTGCGTCTACCACACTGAGATGTAAGGAAAAACTGAGAATAACGCTAGGCTGATATAAACTATTTGTTAAAGATTAAAGGCCTCTTTCACCATGTCTGAGTAAAGTCAAAAGTGAGCTAGTCACTCAGTAAACTCATGAGTAAATGCAGAAAATAATTTCACAAACTCCAAGTAACCTAAACTGTAACTAATTTATTTGATAGTTTTACCTATCAAGTAGTACTAATCAATGAGTAGTTAGTTGATACTTTACTCAGACTAGGTGAAAGAGGCTCTATGTGTGTCCATTAAGGTTCCGTACTAAAATGGTAAAGACGGAGCACTATTACTAAGATTCCGCCGTCCGTCTGTCTGTATATGTCTGTATCTCGTGAACCGCGATAGCTAGACAGTTGAAATTTTCACATGTGATAAATACTAAAAATAGAATAGACTACATAAAGGGTGTTCCCATGTGATTTTTAGCCGTTTTTTATAGACGGAACCCTTCGTGCGCGAATCCAACTCGTACTTGGCCAGTTTTTTTAATTTATTGTTAATTTTGAATAGATCATGATATACGCGTATGTTTTTTAGAAACAAATTTTTGATTCGATATAATTTGTTGACTTATAATTAGATGCCTGCGGCTTCAACCGCGTTGTAAATTTTTTTTGGTCTCCCTTGCAAAAATAGTATATATTAATGTACACTTTTTTCTCTATTCAATAACTTTGTATGAATTTGTATGGCCTTTTTGTGTAACTAATTTCAACCATTCTGTCAAGATATTTGAATTTAAGGCGGCAACAAAAACTTTAGTATTTATATTAATGTCAGTATTAACCAAAGTATTATATATTTCCATGCGAACATGCGAACGTTGTTTTGACGTAAAAACAGAATATACGAAATATATCTACATTATACATACATACGGAATAGAACTTATAATATTTATATATGTATGTAAGATGAATAAAAGTTTAATATTAATATAAACGATATTTTTATGGGATAAGACAATAACAAACACACGGCTCTCCTGATAGAAGGACACAGCCGTGGATTTTCGATACCATAGATGTTATAGGTGAGTTGCTGTCATAAAGTTTGCACATCAAATCGGACTGTTTTTTTTTTCTTTTTTTATGAAATAAGACAGCTAACGGGCACACGGATCTCCTGATGGTAAGAGACAAACTGTGGCCTATAGACACCATAGATGTTGTAGATGCGCCGCTATCCTGTGGTTGGGATATTAGATCTAATATGCCACATCATATTATTATGGAGGCAGAAATAGATAAGGAAGTGGATTTGGGTACAGGCAGATTGCTGAACAGCACTCAAGTAACAATAGAGCCAACTTATATGCTTGATGTAGAGTCAGTGCTGCCAACATTCTCTTGGTTCAAGGACTGAGATGCTAGTAAACTTATCTCCGCAAGAGTTTTAACTAACTCCTGTTTAGTGAATTACCATTACAAAATATTGTGTCTATAGGCGGCGCATATTTCTTTATTTTAAGTCGTTTTGACGCTTGGTGAAACTTCCATATTTTAAATAAAAAACACATGTAAGTACTTTAACACATATTACTTATAATTGAAGATTATTTTTGAAATAGCTGGCTGGTATCGCTTTTCCTAGGATCACCAGGGCTAAAACTTAAGTTACTACGTTACTGTGGGTAGATATAAATACATTAAAAATATATGGGAGGGAGGGATGGGAAATGGGAGATTAAAAATTTATAAAAATAAATAAACATTTACTCATACATAATATTAAATTGTGTCAAATTCTAAGTTTATATGATGAAATACTAATTTAAAAATAAAAATCGTGGTCATAAATATACATATTTTTTTCAATTGAGAATTTTTTAGCTTGTTTTTGCATCTCATCAAAAAACATATTCTACGTAACGTGAAAAACAATAAGAAATATTTTTATTAAGTGTCATAACAAAAAATGAGAACCAACGTGTTTTTCTTAACAACCGTCGATGCGTCCGTTTATATCTTTTCCCACCCTATTATGTCTTCTTTTCAAGGTCCTCTTCAAACCACATGAACCCAAATAAATAAATAAATATTACTGGACAAATTACACAAATTGATCAAACCCCAAAGTAAGCAAATTAAATGCTTGTGTTATGGGTGTTAGTCAACGATAGTAATACATAGAAATACTTAAATAGATACAAGAATAAATTTAATAAACACCCAGACTCGGAAATACAATCATCTATGTTCATCACACAAATGCCTGTCCCCGTCGGGAATCAACCCGAGCCTCGCGGTTTGTCGATGCGTTTAGGCGTGTACGTTAGCCACTCGGCCAACGAGGCGGTCAAAGTTAATATTTTTCAGAATAAAAAATACGCCAATAAATGTTAATAATAAATATATTTCATTAACGAAAAATTGTATTACCATCATTTTATTGCTCTCATATTGTCTAAGTGATCATATTTTTTTTGTGTTAATATTTCAAAAACTGCTAAAACAACCGCCATACATTTTAATGGGATAGCGTCTGAATGAAAACAAAAAACTATCGCACTAAACGGCATCAAAATCCGATTAGCATTATCTGAGTAGCTGCGTAAAAAATATACGAAAAAAGTCCAAAAACATAAATGAACTTGAAACCTTCAACTCTTTCGAACTTCTTAATTATTAATAATTGAAACGAAATTAATAATTTTCATTTCGAAAAAATCAAGTATTCAATATTTTAAAAGCAGCAATATTGCATTAAACTGATTAAAACTTAGTTATGATATCGCCAAGTTATATAAATGACTTTGTATTATTTTAATTAGTATTTCAAATAGTACTAGAAGAATCACCATATAATTTAGTAGGATATATGTATATAAAGTAAGCATCACCAAAATAAATAATTAACAGAGTAAGAGTGTAACGAACTCAAAAGAAAAAAATTAGTCTAATAAAAACTCTTTTTTTAAGTATTTAAATAAATATAAAAAAAAATAATATCTTACAAAATAAGAATTCATTTTTTATTGTATAGAATTAAGCAAATCAATTAATTAATTGCTTTATATAATTATAATACGTCAACGTACCGACGCCAGCGATTAAATATTGCCGCCAAAGTTGTCCTTCTTCCATCTTTAGCGTTTGGTCGTTGACTGTTCGTTTATAAGAACTATCATTTGCGTAGTTATCAATAAAACCTGACGTCACGCATGATTAATAACTCCTTTTGTAATTTTTGACTTCACGTCAAAATATTTGAAGGTTTTGACAACCTTCATTTGTGTCCTCACCTGCTTCTGGTGTACCTGCTTTATTTACGAAAAACTTGCTGCTGACGAGGGCTTATATAAAAAATGTCCGCTGCTTGCTAAAGAACGCTTTGTGTTGCGCCGCTTTGACACGTGCCTTGCTAAAACTTGCCTTGTAGCGTAAACAAACAAAGACATTACGGCGTATACTTGCAAGTGAATTTATTACCCAAAAAAAATTGTTTTATGGGATAAGACAGTGAACAAGCACAAGGCACACTTGAAAGTGAGAGACAACCGTGGCCTATAAACACCATAGATGTTGCACATGCGTAGTGACGCATATCTGTGGTCGGGCTGTTGGACCTGACGTGCAAGTCTACCGGCTACCCTACCTTCCGGACCGGAACACGACAATGTCATTATGCCGGCAGAAATTTATATAAGGCGGTGGATCCCTACCTGGGTGAGTTGCTGCACAGCACTCTACCACTAGTGGTCATCAGTTAACCTATGCTCTCCTCTTACAAGCGGCCTGATAGGTAGGCAGATGGTCTATTCTACACAGAAGACCCGGACCAACACGAGGCAATAAATTGTTTACATCAAAATATCTATAATTATCAATTTATAATAAGTGAAGTGTCTCAAGATGAAACTTTGGAATTAACTAAAGGAAGTATTTTTGAAAAATAATAAAAATTATCTTTATATTATTTTGTATAACTAGCGGCCCGCCCCGTCTTTACACGGGTATACTATACATGTTATATGCATAAAAACCTTCCTCGTTAATCACTCCATCTATTTAAGGAAACCACATCAAAATCCGTTGCGTAGTTTTAAATATTTAAGCATATAGGGATACAGGGACAGAGAAAGCGACTGTGTTTTATACTATGCAGTGATGTATTCTTATTTTGTTTAATACTGCATTCAAAGTGAAATGGCCGACGAAAGAACGTGGTGGCTACGCATATTTGGCGGTTTTTAGCTTGAGGGAATCCTGCATCACAATAAAGCAATTTCTAAGCTTCATGACGTATAAAAATTTTCGAACGTTTCTCAGTTGTTTTTGTGGCTAACAAACTTTCCCTTGCCGGGAAGATTTTTTTTCATTAAATCTTTTCTACCTTTTCACCACACCCATAACATCTCCCGTTAGAAATACGCGACGTTAATGATCGGCGTTAATGATAAATAATGACTTGTATCTATACTAATAAATAAAATTGAAGTATCTGTTTGTTAAATCAAATAACCGCTTTTAATAAATGTCACTACAGTCTATCACCATGCTATATCTCGTGAACCAAAATAGCCAAACAGTTGACATTTTCACAGACGATGTATTTCTGTTGCCGCTATTACAGCAATTATTGAAAAAAGAATATAAAAATATAAATAAATAAAGGTTGCACCCATATAACGAACGTGATTTTTTGCTGTTCTGCCGTCCTATGGAAAAAGGCCGCTAAATGCGGAATGACAATTTCGAGAAAAAGGCAAAAAACCCGCGAAACATTGTATATAACTGCACAAATTATAAACGTATCTCAGAAAGTAATTCAGATAAAAAAAATGCTCTTAGATTGGTAGATGCAGAATAAAGCGCGGTTTTTTTTATGCCTAGAGTCTAAAATTGATGAATTGATATTTAACGGCTGTTTGGTTTTTATTAAAATTGGTGGGTAGAATTAATCTGACAAACCTTAGTACGTCGATATGCCGACGGCTATATAAATATGACAGCAACGTCTGTCTAACTCTCTTCCGACGCAAA
>DVZL01004104.1:0-13245 GCA_018236625.1 Lasaia peninsularis | reverse complement strand
AGATCATTGTCACTAACGTTCTTCAAAAAAAGGCAAACTATCTTACATTGACAATGACCCTTCTTTCCCCTTACCCTCTTATAGTAAACAACATTAGATGTACTAATAAAGTATTCCTACTTAATAAAGAATATACCATATTGAGACAAATTAATCAAATTAATGATTAATTTGAATCAAATTAATAAAAAAAATCAAATTAAAGTAATCAAAGTTATTTTATTTATATCCAACAAGTCATAAGTGTGATAAGTATGAATCCTTTAAAACATCAAAATTAAAACTATCCCATATTTTAATTTAATAAAATTACAGTTACTAAAATTGATAAAAACGGTTTAGAAGCTTATAATCTTATTCCGGATATATGTTGTCAAACGAGATTATTACTAATACAAACAATACAATTTCATTGACGCTCTCGATGGTGTTATTCAAGTTACTTTTTATTGACCACAATTACGGGTATGAAAATTAGATATTGAACACTCTCAGACCTATCCGATATACACACAACATTTCATGACAACGGAATAGGATAAAAAGTATATAATATTCGTCTCTCGGCTTTAGGCTACCTTCCCACCAATTTTTAGCTAAATCGGTTCAGCCGTTTTTGAGTTATAAATAGTGTAACTAACATAATTTTCTATGTACATAAATAACAAATTTGAATAGTACACCAAAGTAATTGGTGTCTTGCCTATCCAAATATAGGTTCTTCACACTGGTGCGGTAGCGGAATAATCCCACAGTGATTACTCGAATAACTAAACTAATAATACATAAGAGTGAATTATAAAATGGTTAAGATATCAACTAAGAAAAAAACTAAATAAACTTATAGAAATAAACGTCAGTCTCTACATCTGTTATAAAGCCATAAACTTAACAACTTAGCAAAATAAACACTCATTTTTATTTTTGTTTTTTTTATATATAGTAATCAGATATATTTTTTAGTTTTTTTTAGGTTCTGATATTCTTTTTTCTGTTGTTTCTAATTTTATTGTTTCTTTTTTAATACATCTGTTTATATTGTTTGCTTTTTTCTGTTCGTCCAAAAAGGTTGTCTGGTAGATAATGCTATTCGCATGAAGCTCGCCTTTTGTATTGCGTATTTGTATATGATGTACAAAAAAGATTAAATAAATAACCTATCCTACCAATATTAAAAATGTGAAATCTTGTGAATATGGATCTATGTTTGAAATCTCTCACCAAAAAACTATTTACATTAGAATAACACATAGGCTACTTTTTTACTTTCTGACTGTCTACGTTTTAACCGACTACATTAAAAAGAGGGTGCGTTTTTACACAATAAATATTATTAGTCGGAAAAAATATGCTATAATGGAAACTATTTGATTTGCACTATTTTATTCATTCAAATAAATTTTGTTTTAAATGTACATACATTTGACTTTCCATTTCTAAAGTATATTATAAACAATTTCTCTTTCTTTATTATGAAACATATAATTTCACATTCGCAAATGTGGCCTAGTGGTACGTGCTTCAGACTTCCAATTCAGTAATCCTGGTTCTAACTATGTACCAAAAGAGTTTTTCTAGCTTAAGTGTATTCTTCGCTCTTACGGTGAAGGAAAACAACGTAAAGATACCCGGGATGTGTGCCGGATATGGCGACGGACTTCGACACTTGTCACACCATGGGATCTACAGTGAAGAAAAAAAATCGTTTAATATTTACTTTATTTCCAAAAAATAATTATGTTGCATCTCATTTCGTTGCTAGTACTATGTTAAGTAATTAACGACTGTTCAATAGTTTCTTTCGTGCCGAAAGTAGTTTCTTCTATCTACTCACAACACACAAAAATGTTAACATTTAGAAAAAGTAATGATTCTCGATCATTACTTTTCCGTAATACAGTGTAAAACTCGTACGGGAAGTAAAGGTTTTCTTTCTTTAGTACAAAATTAACAAAATATGTGTGGTAAATTTGTTAAATTGCAATTATGTTACTATTATGTTACATACTGTAGGTGCGTGCACTACATGGAGGCACATAAGCACTGTTTACGCTTTTAGACAGGATGTACTCTGATACATCTAATAAAAGTCGACATTTCACTATCACATATTCATAATCACATAATCTATGAAGCTAAATAAAAAAAATCTAAAAATCTATTAAAGAATCTATTTGTAACCGGAGTACTCCGCGGGAATCTTGTGTACGCCGCTGGTTACACAATAATGTGTTAATTTCTGTGTGAAATAAATATTTCTATCTCTATCCTATTCTATAATGTCAGCTGATGTACCTCTGCCTACCCTTTTGGGGATATGGGCGTAACAATTTTTATTTTTTTTAGTAAACATTGTATTATTATGAGATCTCCTACAATAATCTACTTGAAGATGCTTTACATCAAGTATGTTAGTATTTCCACATTCTAGAACACCTTATCGCTTATGCTCAACAAGACCACAAGAATCTAGAGCAATGCGTGCGACTCGGAGCCGCTGAAGCATGACTTTGACGTATCTTTCAAACTCGATTAATTAATAATTAATACGTTAGTTTCACACCGAAGCGCATATTTGTAAATATTTATAGGACAATTAAATTTACAATGAAATAACTTTTTATTAGACATAGCTCGCGTATTATCCGAGAGTGGTGTGAAGTCTCTAAAACTGACGTATTTGTACGAAGAGCTTAATGAACGTGGAGGAAGCTAGGCAAGTATGTAGGGATCGTAGCACTTGGCACTCGATACTCTCCACCTACCCCGCAAGGAACCTGGTGTGAAGATGATGTGGGTATTACACGCTTAAAATTAATAGGGTACACTTTACACAAAATACTTTGAATGGATAAATATACTTACTTTAAAATTTAAAATTCCTATCGCCTCTATGATGTAACGGTATGGCTGCCATCTGTTAAGACCGGTAGCCGCGTAGGTTTCCTGGTTCAATTCCCAGGTCGGTAAACTTTTATTTAATGTTTTTCAGATTATCCTGAGTAAATACTACATGGCCCGGGATCGGAATGTTCCAAAGTGGCGATAGGCTTGCGACCTATCACATCATGGGCCCTGGTTAAGTGCCTTGGCTAATCGTGTGTGTTGTAGTATATCTACTGGACTTACGTGTCGTGAATATACTAGCACACCTAGGTACTTCTTTTTTAATCCCTTAAAATTGAGGTATGGTGGCTAAAATTGAAGCGAGATATTATTATTATGTAATAATAATAAATTACAATACATTAAAATTGAAGTGAGATATTATTATTACATAATAATAATAATATCTCACTTCAATTTTAATGTATTGTAATTTATGTATTTTATTTAAATTTATTTTTTTGCGAATTCAATTACTTATTCGTAAGTTTATTTCAGATTAATCACATCTCTTATCGAGAGACAAGATAAACATCTTATCTTTCATTAGAAATTTAGAGCTATTAAATAAACGTTAATAGCATGTTATGTATAAATCGTTATGTATTATATCTACTGTAAAAAAATGTGTTACAAAGTTTTGCTTTTTTTAATAAAGTGTCACTTAGACATTCACAAAACACATATAAATATATATACTTTTAAATCAAAAGAATTTGTAAAGTACGAATGGTCGAGCGTAATCGGAATCCGACTTTGACGCACGAAGTACCGGGTTCGATATCTGTGTACAGCAAACACAACGTTTCCAAAGATCGTATTTGTGCCCGATATGTCGACGGATTTATCTTCTGCTAATCGCGGATAAATAACAATATGTACCTCTGCCTACCGCTTCGGGGTAATGGGCATGAGGTCATTTATTACAGTTACCATAAATTATTTAAGAATTTTAATATATCTATACATATTTTTGCATGTACTGCAAGATAATTAGCCTAATAAGGCTTATTATAATTATCCTGGTAATAATGATTTAGCCTAGTAAAGCTAATTATAAGAGGTTAAAATGTATATATAGCTTACATACCTAATAATATAAATATCCGCCGCTTCTGTTCCATAAATACATATGATTAACCGCAACTTGTTACTGAACCAGTTTAAATTAAATCAACTTTTCAAATACGAGCTCTGGTTAAAGGTGAAGGCGTGAAATAGCCTGGGATATTAACGTTAGAACATAAATTCTCAATAATGCCACGACTCTGTATACTGAACCACTTAAGTGTACTGCAATTCTTAAAAGTGTAATAAGCAGTTAACTGCGCAAGCTCTAGACGATATAACTCTAATACATATTTTATTTTTAAAACTTTAATTCTTAGTTTTATAAATAACTTACTGGCCGGTTTCGCATGGTTAATTCGTATTTGACATAATGCCAGCAGCGCCTCCTATTGGATCCAATTGTATTTTTAAATACAGGAAACCATGGACACATTCATATGAAATTTTAACCCTACCGGTTTAGCCATTTAGAAGTTATGTGAAGTAGATAAGTACGGAAAGATAATCCTTACTGTTCGTCCATTATCCGTTTTCCCGTAGGAATGAAGCATTTTCCCGTGGTATAAAGTAGCCTATGTTCATCAAGAATAATGTCGGCTTCTAATGGTAAAAGAATTTTTCAAATCGGTTCAGTAGTTTCGGAGACTATTCAATACAAACAATCAAATCTTTCCTCTTTATAATATTAATACAGATAAAATACTAAACGAGTCATTAAGAGAACGAGAGACAAAATGAAGACAATTTTTTTTTACAATTATTGAATACATTAATTCATTATATTGAGTTAAACTAACCAATTTTGAGTGCATTTTGTATAATTTTGTACATCTAAACATTTTTTTACTCATAGCTAAAATCTAACTACTTCTACGTCTTAGAATAGCCTTGCTATTATCATGCTTCTAATATTTGAACAGTTCTCTTCCTGGAAGATGATAAAGTGCTTACTTATTCATTTCAGATTTCAATACTTAATTGTACGTATATAAAGGTCACATTTTAAAAGTCGCTTACTTTCAATTAATCAATGAAATAAATTCATAGAATTCATACTTCCCATCTTAGTGGAATTCCGTTGTATTTACACTTTTTTCCTTTTTTAAAGTTAAACAGTTTAAAGTTAAAAAATAAAAAAATATTTGACTCTACTATTTTACAATATTTTTTATTTTTGTAAAAACTGTGATTTAACAAACTTTGATGATGCTGTCAAAAGTCACCTGGTTAGCTAAAGTGTAATTTATAAATAAAAATATATTGTATTATTACAAGAGTGTTTTGAATGAAAAAGGTGTATAAATAGATTTTTCATTGCCGTGATAATAATGAAAATAAAACAAAGCATCGTGGTAAGATGGAACGAGTGGTACGTGCAATTTTCTCGTAAAAACCGGAGAGCCGTGAATTATGAGTGTACCGGCCAGTTCCGGCCGGCACGACTTTCCAATGAAAGTGACATTCGAGTCTGTTTTGTTTTACAAAATTGTTAGAACATTTTTATTACCGAATAATATGTAACAGCGCTTTTAGGTCTTATTAACAGCAACTTGCCCGTGTTGGATCCATCCACCCTACTTTTGAACGCCCGCTTTGAGACGGGTTCGATTTCAGACGGAGACAGACATTTTTGTGATAAGCATAGAGGTTTGTATTGCCAGGTTTGGGTGTTTATTAAATGTATTCTTGTATATACATATTTAAGTATTTCTACGTATTAGTATCGTTGACTAACATCCATAACACGAGCATTTAATTTGCTTACTTTGGGGTTAGATCAAGTGGTGTGATTTGTCCAGGAATGTTTATTTATCATCTATGAAAATTTCAACTGACTAGTTATCACGGTTCAGGACATACCTGAGAGTTCTGTTTTCACTCTTTGTACACGGAAACCTAAAAACCTTAAACTAACCTCCTGGCACATCTTGAGATATAGGAAAAAGAAGCATTGTATGTTCTTCTCTATCGTGTAATCTATTCTCATAATTAAATGCATTAAAATCGGTTCAGCTATTATTTTTTACATTACCCACATAAACTTAGGACACTCTAGTATGTACTTACTTTACTAAAAATTAACCCTGAAAAAGCATTGAATTTTGTTTAGTAAGCAATATATTTTTTACGTAAATAGATAAAAATTAATTGCTTACATGTAAAAATACAACTTTCCATTAAAAATAATTGACTCCACTGTTTGTTTTACGGAATTACTAGAACAAATTGAATTGAGTATGTAATAGATGTTTCAAGGGTGAGAATCATTTAATGATATAATAAAGTACTGTTATTTTAACCGTTGAATTACTAACAATTAATTTAATGTTGTGCATTACGTTAAACCTGTTTTATGTTTAATATACCGTTAATTTATATTTGTAATGATAATTCTCTTTAATAAGTATAATTTATGCTTTCCATCATCGACACTTGGTTGAATTGTGTATGCAGTTTTTCCTTTAAAACACTGAACGATGTGTAGAATTAATTAAATTTACTTGTCTTTAGTTTTACAAGCCCTGATAATGATGTAAAAAGTGAAACCGGTTAGCTAAAGACTCGCCCCGGCTTCGCACGGGTATACTATACATGTTATATACATAAAAACCTTCCTCTTGAATCACTTTATCTATTTAAGAAAACCGCATCAAAATCCGTTGTGTAGTTTTAAAGATTTAAGCATACATAGAGATATAGGGACGGAGAAAGCGACTTTGTTTTTTACTATGTAGTGAAGACAATAGACTACTTAGTACAAACACAAAAGTGAATCGCTGTTTGTTGGACTTTTAAGTATTTGTGTGGAAATTTACCAGTACATTTTGAACTCCAAACACATTCATATTTTATTTTAGGATTTACGTTGTTTTACTACACAAAACATTTTAAGAATGTTATATCATTACTTTGCTACTGATGATATGGTTTTTAGCGTTCCGTATACAAAAGGAGTAAAAATGGGAAACTAAGACTTCACTGTCCATATGTTTGTCTCCAGGCTATATCTCATAAACTGTGATACCGATATAGTTGAAATTTGCACATATAATATATTTTGGTTGACACTTTTACAATGAACACTTAAACTCAGCCAAAATAAATATTTAGGGGATCTCGATAACTTTTGTTGTATGAGATCCCTTATAACAAATGTTTTTTTTTACTCAATATTAATAGCGGCATCAATCAACGAAATACGCTTAAAATATTCACAGGAATATTTAGTTATAGGTATATAAATTATAAAAAATAATCATAATAAAATAACAAAAAAAATATTATTTTTAATAGAATTATCATTAATTTGAAATCCTTTGTGCACAAGTCCGAATTTTTATTCCCATTTTAATACTTGGTCGGTTTTTTTAATTCATATTTTGATCTGATTTAATTTTTAAAGGATTTTCATCTTCTAGTCATCAAATTTTAAATATTTAACAGATTCTCAGAACATAATCAAAGATTACGCTATCAAATGTAAACCCATAAAAAAGATATTAAATATAATAAATATAGGAAATCATATTTCTTTGACAGATGTAGAGCCGCCGAACTAAATATAATTGATTGCATCTAAATAATTGAGAAAGCGGATCCAATTCCCCGTAATGGTTAAAACGGTCGTCTTTTTCTGTTACGTCTTTAAACACCATGTTTTTAGGGTTCCGTACCCCAAAGGTAACTGGAACCCTATTACTAAGACTCCTCTGTCCGTTTGTCTATCTGTCTGTTTGTCGGTCATCAGGCTGTATCTCATGAACTGTAATAGCTAGATAGTTGAAAATTTCACAGATGGTGTATCTCTGTTACCGCTATAACAACAAATACTAACATCAGAATAAAGTAAGTATGTAAAAGGTTTGTTGCAAACGTGATATTTTTGCCGTTTTTATGAATTATATCGTATAATGGTACAGAACCCTTCGTGCGCGAGTTCGACTCGCATTTAGGCGGTTATTTAACTTGTTGACATAACATTATCATGGTTCCGGTCGTCATAATCTTTTTGTGAATGAGAATAATTACTAAAGATATCATCATTAAGTAACATCTAAAAGTGGAAGTGTTTTTTTATGTTTTTTTTTTCTATAATGGTTTTGGTACTGTATGTAGAACAGTTTCTCTGTAGTAAGACTAGGACACCAGTACACCACTGTAGTAGGACACTATTAACGTGACCATTGGTGATATAGTTTGTACAGTAACTCGCCCGGATAGAGATCCACCGCCTTACCTATTCCTGCCATCATAATGTCATTGTCGTGTTGCGGTCTGGAGGATAGGGTAGCCGGTAAACTTGCACCTACGGTGTAACAGACTGTGACGCAGGTATAAAGTCTATGGTGTCTATAAGCCAAGAGACAATCTTACATTAGAAGACCCGTGTGCTTGTTATCTGTCTTATTCCAAAAAAAAATGTGTAACTACAAAGTAATGGAATAACGATAAATAATTTGTATACATAGTTAAATTTATATATCTTTGAGGCACACCTGAAAGAAACAAGCGTTGTAGAATTGATTGTTCATAAAAAAATCTTTAAAATTTCAACAGTATAGCTATCACAGACAGACAGACAGATAGACATCCACCATAGTAATAGGGGTTACGGTATTCTCTGATAATAACAAAATCACCGTGAAACCTACTGCCATGGCACAAATGACTGTTCAAAAGACAATTTATGTCAAGGAATCAAAGTAGTTATATAAATTGTAGCTGATTTGGAAATCCTCATCCTATACAAATGTAATTTGTGGTTAGCTTAGAAATTAGTATTGGCTTGGAGACTTGGTGAACGACGGGCTTAATGCATTTGTTACTTGATTTGTTAACATATTATTATGTATTACTAGATAGCAAGAAAAAACATATAGAGCCGGAAACAACGATACAATATTTGTAAGTTAAATGGTATGAACCATTACGTTTATTATATTCTTATTAATTTAACTATAATATTTCAGCAGTTCAATAAATAATTTTATGTTGAAGGGTTCCATATGATTTTTTAAGCGGCAGCATTTTGTACCATTAAGCAGCGCATAGAGACATATTTTATTTGTATGTATAACACGTGTGTCACACATTTATAACACTATGTGCCATATTTTTTTCTGTGGATTAATCAATAATAGTCAAACAATTGAATTAACAAAATAAATATTTTTATGGGATAGTACGCCCGCTTAACGTCACTACAACTAAGCTGGGGCTTAATACCTTTGGGGTTAGTTTAAGTCGCGTAATTTTTTCAAAATTTTTTATTAATAATTAATTAATCATTCTACAACGCCTGTGTCTTTCGGGTGTACCACAAGGAGATATTCTTCTTCTTATATAACTTCAACTAAGTATGCAAAATATTTATCGCTAATTACGTAGATGTATTTGTAGATTTATTTCGTTTCCACGTAGTTATAAATTTTTTTCGGAATTAGACAGCGAACAAGCACTCGGCTCTCCTAATGGTAAGAGCATATAGACGCCATTTGGTGGTAGATTTTAAAATCGTATTGATTATTTTCTATATATTGTATACTATTTATCCTTGGCGCTTGGTGAAACTTCATTTTATATGATTATTTTTTTTTTTAAATACTTGCACTGTTTCACTTATTTAATTATTTTTTTTTATATATAACAGCCGACCGGTTTCGCTTTATAACAGCATCTTCAGGGATATGTTATTTAATTTCTATTAGACACCAACTGCTGCTGCTACTATACTGCTGAGAATTATAGAACTTAAGTTATATTATTCATTGACACCTGATAGTTTTGTGTATATAAGTCTTTTAAGTCGTTTAAATATTTTTTTTATTTCAGGTAAGAAATAACAATCAAGTATTAGCAACTATCTATATTGTATAACAATATTATTTGGGTAAGTTTTTATTTTTTGAATTAAATTTTGGATCATAGTTAAAAAATACTATTCATTTTACAGTTTGGTTCATTACCTAATATCGTCGATTAAACGTATGTTCCTCTGCCTACCCCTTCGTGGATGCGGATGTGACGATATTTATTTATTTCTTTTTATACTTGTTATTTTTCGTATTGTCTTATATTTCGTAACCTCACTTAAAAACAATATTTTTTCTCAATACTTTTTAATTAAAATAACTATATATTTTGTTGAAACGTAAAAATTGGTTGGCTAATGTAAAATTTAAAAATAAAAATAATAAATATTGTGGAATAGTACAAGTGTGTTTTAAAGGAAAAAAGTAGTACCTTCACGCCTATTATCCCCGAAGAGGTAGGCAGAGGTGTGCTAGTATATCCACGACTCCTAAGTCCAGTAGATATACTAGAAATATTTGAAAACAAGCTGTACCCTCGAATTCATGGACATTTTTATTTATTTTCTTTTAAACATTTCTAAAAAAATCAAAAAATTAAGTAGCCTAAGCCTTTCTTTAATACATCAGCTGTCGCCAGCGAAAGTCCCGTCAAAATTGGTCAAGACTTTCATAATTAGCTGGTACAAACAGATAAACAGAAAAAATTTGGTATGGGAACCTTGTAAACATACATATTGCATTTAGTAAAAAGCGGTTATTTTAATATTACATACAGACACTCCGACTTTATTAATTATTTGTTCATATGACTAAATATTTCCCATAACATTTCCATGCCATATAGATTTAGCACAGCTTACAAAATAAGATAATTAAATTATTAAACATACTGTGAATCATTGCTTCATATTACAGTTTCCTACATATTTAGCAATAATTAACTATTTCCCATGATATATCTCAATACTGGATCAAACTAATAGAAAAAATTTAAACATATTACACAGTACTACTACATATTGTTTGTAATAATATTATACGTATTGTGCATTAACTATTTGCATCAATACCCTAATCTGTACAATTTGTTTATAATATGTATCTGTTTTGCAAGAGTTGTCTGGCAGAGATCGTTTCTTTAGCGGTAAGACCACCTTTGTGTACCAATTAACATAAGATTAAAATGTTAATGTAGAACAATGATATTTTAAAGAAAGAGTGGGATTGAAAGAAAGTGTCCGTGTAAAAATGAGAAACGGCATGCTCCGAGAGTTCGGTCATGTAGAAAGTATGAAAGATGAAAGATTAACAAAACAGATATACAATGCGAATGTGGATGGATGTTAGTAACCGCGGAGACCTCGATTGACAATCCACGACTAAAAATCCTGCGTATTATCCGAGGATGATGTCAAAAATCTCCTAAACTGGCGTGTTTGCTTGAAGAGATTAATAAACGTCGAGGAAGCTTGGCACTCGGTGCTCTTTGTCTATCCTGCAAGAAACCTGGCGTGAATATACGTCTGTATGTAATTAAATATTCTTCATAATGTGTATGTATTAGTGCTTAATAAAGTATCAATTGTTACAAGACAATTATGTTTAGTAATTTTGTTGTTTTACGATTTCCAATATGTATTCCAATTTTGAATTTTAAAAATGATACTTATTTCTCCATATATTTCAATACCAGCTAGGCCTAATAAAGCAATGGAGTCGTTGCACACTTACAAAATATTTTTTCACATCACGGTTTCCTATGGGTTATACAATAATTATTGCGGTGACTATTACCAGTTACTTCTGATGCAAATCACGGCAATGACACTTGCGTAACCGGCTGCCTTGGTACTTAAACTTTGCACGGCGAATCGATCTAGATCGCTCTCTTGGAAAAGAGTTCAACGCACAAGATGAGCATTGTACTAGTATGTGAGCTTCACAGTTAATTGCGTAGTGATTTTATTTTGCAAAATATATTTAAGTTGTTGTAGCCACGAAACAATATCAATATACTATTTTTTTAGGGTTCTGTACCCTAGTTTTTAGGGGTAAAAAACGGAACCCTATTTTTAAGGTTCCGTTGTCCATCTGTAATGAACCGTGATAGCTAGACAGTTGAAATTTTTATAGATTATGTATTTCTGATACCACCATAACCAATACTAAGAACAAAATTAAGTAAATATGTAAAGGGGGCTCCCGTACAACAAACTAGATTTTTTTTCCGTTTTTATTGATGGACAATGGACATTTTACTTTATACGGATCGCTTTTTAGTATACATAGCTTTCCTTTCAGGTGGTATTCATAGTCGTCAATTATTGAAATCCCAACCATAATATTTGTTTTAACGTGACGTTTACATATCAGCTAAGACTTCTGGAATAAGATTTTAAATACAAAATTCACCCTTATGAAAAGTCCTAAGTCAGTCAAGTAGAAAGTTATCTCTATTACTTTTTGGGCTTACTTATTTCGGAGTCGGTATCTGGCTTAGACGCTCGAGGTGGCGGGTTCAATTCTCGGTTAGGGTAACATTTTTATATATTGATTTTTTTAATATTCTGTTTTGATTTGTGTCCAAACTTTTGCTGTGGCAAATTTATGTGTTGTGACTGATTGGATTTGTGTCCAAAATTGTGACATACCTACTTTCACATCGGCTCATCATGGGTGCATAATGCATATGTATCTCCATCTACCCTTCGCATACAAAAATAGCTTTTTAGTGACTTTGTAATACTTAAAGAAAAAATTATTAAGGGCCTTTCTACGAATATTTACCAAATAATAAAATTCAACACACAAAGTTAAATTTAATGCCAACAATTGGTATTCTCCACAAGTCAGCCTTTGGGCCAAAAGAAAGTGGGATGTACATGTGACACACGAATAACAATAATATTACATATCTATACACAAGAATATCCATACATTTTTATGAATTAAGTGTATATCTGTATCTTCGACGTTCCGGACTGTTTGGTCCCTATATATTGACACAAACTCACTTTCGCGTAAATTATAGTGCTGATAAAAGCTAAAATCATACATAAAACACTTTGATTCTCTCTAGTAAAACACTTAGATAAACACAGATTAGTAATTTCACTTTCTCCATTTATAATAAACGAGTTTTACTTTCATAGATTGAAATATTTTTTGTACTTGTGACAGCAAACCATTTAATGTTAAGTGACACACCGTGACGCGCCGTGACACACTCTATGTATATGTCAGGCGAATGAATGGTATTCTTAATTAGATTTTAACAGTTATGTAATCTATATTTTATAATTATATTATCATATGAACCTGTGTCGTTGAAGATTGATTTTTTTGCTTCCTCGTTGGTCGAGTGGCTAGCGTACACGCCTGACTGCATCAACCAACTGCGAGACTCGGGTTCGATTCCCGACGGGGACAGACATTTATGTGATGAACATGTCTGTATTTCCGTGTCTGGGTGTTT
>DVZL01004103.1:0-13247 GCA_018236625.1 Lasaia peninsularis | reverse complement strand
CTGCCGCCATAATGACATTGTCGTGTTCCGGTCCGGAGGGTAAGGTAGCCGGTAGACTTGCACATAAGGTCTAACAGTGCCAGTTCGCTGTCTTATACTATAAAAAAATAATAATAATAATCTGCCAACCAATCTGCAGATATAGGGGTAACAATATTTTTTTAAACATTAAATACCACTATGAGAAAATGAAACACTGGCACAACCTAAATAGTATTAAAACTAGGATATCTTTGAGTTGTAGCAATGCAACTCTTTGGCTAGGTCCACCATTATTAATTTCTATAAAATTAATGTATATTTTTTTAAAAATCATGCACCACTAAGGAATATAAATGCATTTGCAGCAGTCTTTAGTATTAAATGAATATCTATGTACAATAATTTTCTTGCCACCTGCTACACTTATTTGATCACCTCTTTAGTTGAGCGGTTCATCTACTCGTCTAATGCCACCAACCAATGACAACACTCTGGTTCGAATCCCGACATGAGGCAGACATTTGTGTGATGAACACAGATGTCTGTATAAAAGGTCTGGGTGTGTATTAAATTAATTATGTAATCTGTATAAGTATTTCTATGTATTCAAATTGTTGACTAATAACACAAACATGTAATTTGTTTGCTTTGGGGTTAGATCAACTTAAGTATAAATTTCCAAAGGGTATTATTATTATTATTACCTTGGGTCAATATTCTGCAATTTTAATGTTTCTACATCAGAAAACTGTGTTTGCAACTCAGTATGTTTATCTGTAATTTTATCCTTAATTATGTCTGCTAAAGTCCTGGTTTTCTCTGGTTTTGACGACATGAACAACTTTAATGCTTCCTCATCTTCATCATTGATTTCTATATTATCATAATAAGTATCTGGTTCCAAGTCATCTTGGTCAGATCCTTCATTGTCATCTGAATCAGCTGAAACATACATACATAGATTGAGGTGGCTGAAAACGGGCAGCAAAATACATAATATTTCACATTTAGGTCTGTCTGTATATCTACATCCCCCCAAAACTGTTGGAACCAATTGTGACGAAATATGAGTAGAAGGGACACTAAAATTGGGTAAAACTCATAAACATGCAGTCAGATTACATTTGTCTTTTTTTGTTTGATAAAAATTTCCAGACTGTCCTGAAATATTTTAGAATTTGTAAGTTTTGTGGTTCCAAAATTGCAAACATTAACAGTTCAAGGTGCAGAACAGGGATGTATCTACAAAGCCGACAAATTACAACAATTGCCAATTAAAACCGATGATAGCCGATAGAAACGGACAAATTATGATGATGATAAAAACCAATGATTGGAGATAACAACTGAATGCCAACAAATCATCTCATCACCTACATGTGGTGCACCCAGTTTCTACTGACTTCTCGAATATATATCGTGAAAAACTTCGGTTTGTAATCACTCACTAAGCAAAGCCACGACACGACCATGTGTTGCTTAGTGTAGCCTATGTTAGAAAGGCCTATAAATTGAAATGTTAGCTATTCCATCTTTGAAGTTGGATCAAACTACACATGGTTTGCAATGTTTGAAAAAAAATTGATTAAGAAGTTGTCATCTGGTGACCATGATTCTTACAAAAAAAAAATATTTCACCAGGTATAAAAACATGTTAGGTATACATGTTTAAATGCTTTAAAATATATATCTACTCTTTTTGAAAGATGTTATTTATTTATATTTGTATACAAGTCTTGTACAGACACAATAATAAAACTTACCATTAAATGCCACTGGAGCTGTATGTTTAGTAGAGCTTGCTGGGGCATCTTCATTAAATTCAACTTGTTGCCTTCTGGCCGCTTTTAAAATTTTCTGGGACAGGTCTGCGTTAACAAACTAAAAATAACAACATACATCATTAAGCTTTTTGTAATTTATATCTGTTTCAACGAAGTGTGTAGGAAACAAGAAAAAAAATTAACTGTTTGTCTCCTACTTAATAGCCCAAACAACAAAGACTACTACGAAATACTGGGTGTATTTGGTAGTACAAATATGACATTAAAGGCTAACATTGATTGACATTTAACTGGACATAAAAACTGATCATTATACCTTTTAAGTGGAAACAATCTGGGCAAATCATAGCGGAATCTATTGCCTAACTAAAACGTTACAAAAAAATTAAAATGGCTACAAAACGGGTTAATTATACTCACCACATACAATCAATAGTTATGACTTGAATATTAATATATAAATAAATAAATTCCGAAGGGTTATGGCTGAGGCTGAGGGTTACTTATGCACCCAATCATATTTTTAAAGCACTTTCATTTTTAAATATACTTAAAAATACAATCATTTTTAAATACAAATTCACCTTTTAGTTGTTGGTTAATGGATACCTGATTTTAAGCACTCCTATGAAGAAAGAAAGTTTGAAGGAACTAATTAATCGGCAAACAGAATAAGCACTTACCTCTTCATCTTCATCATGTCTATTTTTTAATTTTATTCTGTTTTTATTTTTAACAGTATTAACAGCCTCGATTTGATCGGCAAGGGCTACATTTTTCCCCACTTGCGAAGGTTTAATTTTTTTAGCTTTCCCCATTTTAAAAAATTAGTTTACTAATTTTTAAACATAAAAAAGTTCAATCATATTAACTACGTTCCACACGTGTTTTAGAAAGAAAATAATAAGCTTATGTCAAATTGACAATCAAGTATCAACTCGAGTGATTGTTCTTCTTCTTCTTGGTTTATTCAATATTGAGGCATTATACGATTAGGATCTGTATCGATACCTTTCAATATTATCTTATCACACCAAGATCACAACTTTTTGAAACACCTGTATATAATCTTTTTTATTAAAATCAAATTAATAATGTTTTAGTGAGTTAAACAGCGATCAATGTTTATTGTACTAGATTAATACTAAAACTTATATGGCCGTTTCAATAACGACAATCAGGTTAACATGTTTTTTTTTATTTTTTTTTTGAATCAAAGTGACCACAATAGGTGTTAACAGTTTTACAAATACGCTACACCTGCAAGTTAGCACCAAAAACAGTTTTTCGTAATGGAGGAGCCAAAAAATTGGTGGGCTTACGTGGTACTGTCCTCGGTACTCTAAAATTAAATTTATATAGGAGCTCAGGACAATCTATTTCGTAATTATTTATTTTCCGAGAAAACCTATATCAAGCCACTCGCGCCTTCTTTCTAGTGAAACCATTTTTAACTTGTACAACTTTTCCTTGTAAGAAGAACGCTTTTTCGGAGATTAAAGACAATAAAGTAAATGATTTACAAATCTTTTCTGTGTTCGTTCTATTCTTAATGAATGTATGGAAAAATGGGGGCGCCGAACTAGGTACACAACAATATCCTAATTTACTTGTGACAAAACTTGTATAAGGAAGTTTTTTAGTGTACCTAAATTTTGCAAAATTCTTTGCTATTACGTATGATGAAACCTAAGCTTTTAAATGCTCTGTTAGTTAAATTTAGTATATGCGGTACAAACGTTAATTTATCATCCAAGAGTATACCTAAATCTTCAATAAATTTGACTTCCGGTAAGGAAATATCAATAATTTTATAAGTAGTATCATTTAATTCAGTTTTACGTGTAAATTTTATACTCTTATATTTTGCTGAATTAAGTGGGTATTATGTCATCCTTCCTGCACCATTCAGATAATCTATTAAGATCTTTTTGTAAAAGCAAGGCATCAGCAGAAGAAGATACCTACTACTTTTGAAATTTTTAAATCATCAGCACATAAGTGGGGATCCGAAAAAAGAAAACAGGTAGTTACATCGTTAATCCCCGTGTTGGTCCGGGTTCCGTTGTAGAATAGGCCAACTGCCTTCCAACTAGGCAGCTCGTAAGAGGCGAGCGTAGGGTGACATTGACTAGGTGGTAGATTCTTGCAATGACTAGCCCGGATTTATACAACCGCCTTACCTATTCCTGCAACATTAGCGTCAATGCTCGCCATTGTCGTGTTCTGATTTGCAACGCACCATTTCCACCTTTGGTGTCTATAAGCGACTTGTATTTCTTACCATCAGGAAATCCGTCTGCTTGTTTGCCTTCCAATATCATAAAAAAATACTTATTTGTCGACAAGTTCTGCAGACGACGTAAACATCCAAGTGAATAAAACGAAATTTAAATAAATAAACATTTATTTTTAGCCCTTGTAATATCGTTTTATTAGCAGTCTAGGATAGTGGGTTTTCTAGTTAAAAGATTCAAGTTCAGTAACAACATCACGGATACCCGCATTAATGTGGCGAATGGCTTCTTGTGCGACGTTTCGGATGTTTGCTTCTACAATCCACATAATAACACCGTTGAAAACTGTTACAAATACAGAAATGAGGGGGCTTATGAGCCAAGAAAGCAGGCTGCCTGTCAGTCGTACTGATAGTCGTCTGAAAATAAAAAAATATATTAAAAATTTTTTTCATTATTTTTGTTTTAGTAACTGGTAGCGAATAACGACAATGGCAATTCAATGCTCGCTCTTCGCAAACTGTCTGACAAACTGTTACCTATTTGTCAAAGGAGACAAACCAGCGTTACTTATTTATCTGCCTCTATAAGTTAAAAAAAGCCTCGATTCTTGCTAGGCCTTGTCAGACTCTTAACCATCTCCACATATAAAAATAAAACCATCGAAATAATGACAAACACGTTGTCAAATTTATTATAATATGGATTATTGTATAAACCAGGCAGCTCTCAAGAGGCAAGGATAGGTACTCTGATTTTCTTTTTAATTATAATATCTATATTTTCAAAAACAACTATGTTACTATGTAAACTATGTTATTACATCGCACAACAGCTAACTTTACAAATTTTATAACACAATAATATATGAAACACTTTTTTTATGGAATAAGGAAGCGAACAAACACACGGCTCATCTGGTGCTGTCTCTTACCACCACCGTGACCTATAGACACCATAGATGTTGTAGGTGCGTCACTGTCTTGTGGCCGGGGTGTTAGGCCTGGTGTGCAAGTCTACCGGTTACCCTACCCTCAGGACCGGAACACGACATTGTTATTACGGCGGTAGGAATAGTTAAGGCGCTGCATCCCTACTGCGGCCAGTTGCTGCACAGCACTCTACCACCAGTGGTCTTGTTGATAGTGACCCAGTTCATCTATGCTCGCCTTTTATAAGGGATCTGGTAGGAGGGCTATTGGTTTGTTCTACACCCGGACCCGGATTCTTCCTCCACTTTACACCATGTCTGGGAAAATAATTGTCTTACCCAATATCCTTCAAAGCGAACTGTTGCAACTGGATTTCGTCGTTGTTGAAATCGATGATAAGATCGGCAACCACGGTGAAACGGTTCAAAGATGCAATAACATTTCCAGTGGGACCAATATTCATAACTTGCACCAGGAATTTGTATATAAACTGAAAACAGGAAACATAAATTTTAGTCTTTTTCGACCATGAAGGCGATATATTTTATAAAATAAAACAACGAATCTCTCCTGATGGTGAGAGATAACAGTGACCAATAAAAGGTAGGTATACATGTTGCAGATGCATGCCTGTTCGATGTCTGGAGTGTTAAGCATGAGGCGCAAATCTACGGGATACACTACTCTCCGAGCCAAAACACGACAACGTCATTATGGCAGTAGACGTAGGTAGGGTGGTGACTGGTGTGTCCCTTTTACTCGGGCGAGTTGCTGCACAACACTATCAATAAATACTTATATTAAAATGTTGAATACAACCCATAAAAAAGCTATAGGCAATATTATTAAAGGTTTTTTTTTTAATATGGCGAACACAGAAGCAGAAGTAAGTAAGTAGGTACCTAACAAAAGTAAGAAATATACATACGTAAGAAATATATATACTAGCTGACTCGGTAAACTTCGTACCGTGTAACATTAGCGCTAACAATATTATTGTGTATTGATAAAATAAAAGTATTTTTCTTTTAATTTACTTGCAACGTTCCCAGCTCTATTCGAAAGAATTTTGCGTAAAAAAATATAAACGATACCCAAATAATTATCGAGCACTTTTTACATTTCTTTATTTACATTTAATATTTTGTGTACTTTTTTATATGTATATAAAAAAACATATTTTGTGCAAGTGAAAAAGTTTTCATGTTTCCGCGTGACCAAGCCAATAAATAAGTATTTATTATCTGAAAAAAATATAAGATGGAGGATTGATTCGGCGGGAAAGGAGGCATATAATAAAGACATCATCAATGTCTATGGACACCGATATACCTACTAATTTATATCTATGTTCTCAAGTTATGGCGTGATAATGAAGCTAAAGTCTGTTAACTTGAGGCCGGATATCTCACTCGTGTAAGGCCGGCCGGCTTGTTTTGACTTTGTTAATCCAAATCTGACAGTAAGAGGGGTACTCAGTTTCAAATGAGTTAGGAATACTCCAAAATGGGACAGGACCATGTTACGATTGCAATCTGTACATTGTAGCTTTAACTTCATGGAACAAGGAAAATAGGGATTAAATTACAAAACTACAATAAAACAAGTTGTTATATTATAGTTTTGTAATGTACCTAATCCATATTTTCCTGTTGCAATTGGATTGATAAACTTTATTGTGGATTTTTTTTATTGAAGATTATATGGATTGGATTAAACTTTATTACGATGTCATCAAGATACTCTGTTTTTGTTCCTATTTCAAAAAGTATCTAGGTACTTTTGCCCCTTTACCTTGAAGACAATGTGCTTAAAATGTATATGGGTTCACTTCAAAATTATCATCTATACAAATAAATAAAATTGGAGTGTCTGTATGTAATATTAAAATAACCGCTTTTTACTAAATGCATATAATATGTATGTTTACAAGAGTATCTACATATACCAAATAGTATTTATTAAAATTTTTGTATGTGTATCAGTCTGTTTGTACCCGCTAATCTCCGGAACGGCTGGACTGATTTTGACGGGACTTTCTGATATAATAAGGAAAGACTTAAGATACTTTTTCTTTAGAATTTTATTTTAGAAATGTATAAAATAAAATAAAAACGCAGACGAAGTCGCGAGCACAGCTAGTACGAAATGAGATTCATCAAAACCCATTTAGTAATTGACGGTACGCCGTACGATCGCATAACAAAAATCGAGTTTGACGCACATAGGAATCGATTCGTCGTACTAAATCTATTGTCTTAAAAAACGGCTAAAATAGCCAAGTTTTACACAAACAACTTTATTTTGTAATTATTTATTTCGAATTAAAAAGTAACTTGATATTTTTTAATATATTGATCGACTACTAATCCTCTTTAACAGGATTTAAATATTGACGGCGACATCTATTGGTATTTCAATTGTTTAATTTCAATTGTCTAGCTATTGCAGTTCGTGAGAAACAGTCTGGTGATAGACAGATAAACAGCGGTGTACATATAATAGGGTCCCGCGTCTACCCTTTTTGTGAGGAAACCCTGAAAAGACAAACTGAGAATTCGAAGTCGGTTAAAAACATATCTACCTACATTTGACCGATAATATTTTGTAATACACCTGCATTACTCAAATAATATTGACGCTACTAATATAATTGATAATTCTAATGATTAATAATCTTAATTACTAATGCCTGATATAATCAGAGCGTACGATAATTTATAAGTCAATGCGTATTGCTAAATCAAAACACATTGATGGTTTTGTTGTTGCTTTATCGGTATTTGAAGGTCAGTGTCGATTATTATTAATCGGTATTGATTAATAAATATAGTAGCACTAGTTTTACTATGTAATTTTCTCCACTCTCCCGTGGGAGACTCATCGCCTCTCTGGTTGAGTGTAGGCGGTGTCTAACATTGATGCACAAGGTGCCGGGCTCAAATCCCGAGTAGAGCAACTCATTACAAGTTTCTTTAAACAAATCTGAAAAATATAACATTGCCTGGGGTTGAATTAATGCCCGCTGTAGCGATATGGTCATCATGGGACCTAATTGTCGTGTTCCAGTTCAGAGGAAAGGGTAGCCTGTAGATTTGCACAGCCCAACAGCTTAACCATAGACAGTGACGCACTTACAATCTCTATGGTGTCTATAGACCACGGTTGTTTTTTTACCATCAAGAGACCCGTGTGCCTGTTCATTGTGTGTTTCTTATCCTATAAAAAAATCGTACCAATTTCTTGTTTTAGTTAAGGTTTTAGTTTTAAGCATTATTGAAACAAAAATGAAAAAATACAAGCTCCCTGAATTTATTTTTTTAACATTTAAATAAATATTTATAAAAATATATTAAATCTAAACAATATAAAAAGTTTATTATATTATTGCAGAATATGTAGATAATAGAAATGCTTGCGTTTAATTGCGATCCTCTTTCACTCTCTTTAATTGTAGTATAATATAAAAAATATGTATTTAGAAAATAAGAAAAAAGACAAGCCCGCCGAGTTTCTTTCGCCGCATCTTCTCAAGGTGTGGCCGCGTTCCGATGCGTTCCGTTCCGATGGCGGTTACATTTTAGAATCATATAGACGCGTCACAAGAACCGCTTGTAAGGTCTATGTGGAATAAAATATTTTCTATTCTACTCATTATTTATGGACGAGAAGCTTAAGGTACTACTTACTTCCAAGTTGGTGAACTGCAACTCCAGCCTGATCCGTAACATTTTAGCAAAATAGTGAACCTGCTGGTCGCCTGATCGGGAGATGTTGATTAAGCCAGTAGCGTAGCCATCGTAAAACTTCGCCCAAGCACTGTACGTGATCAGTACAGGTTTCTGAAAAATACAGATTAAAAACTAACAACTAGAATAACGGCTCAGTTCTATATTCAAACAAGGAATTGAAAGAATAGGCCTCGGTGGCCTAGTTCGAGCCCCATCATGTAGTAATGAGATTTTCTAACTTAAGTGCATATTCTGAGTGTTCTAATAGCGAAGGAAAACATCGTAGGGAAACCCGGAATTCGTACCCGAAATGACCGACTTTCCACCTGTCACATCGTGGGTCCTGTTATCGTTGGCTAATTGTGGGTGCATATGTTCCTCTGCCAACCTTTAAGTTTACTTAGGGAGTTTCCGTGGGAAAAGGGATAACGCCAAAATCCAAAAGACGCGGAATCAGAAATCATTTATTATTTATATGTTGGATAGAACGTAGTTTATAGGCTATCTCGTAACTTTTTATAAATCGTAAATTTTATAGTCCTGAAATTACTGCCTTAACAATTATGACTATAAATGGTCCAATGACCATCGTAAGTTGGAACACGGAATGCTCAGGCACCTTCGAAAGTGTAGATTTGAAGGTTAAAACTCGCTACTGTATTTTGTCAGGGGATCTCTGTGAACATAATTAAAACCATTTTAAAATGAGAAAAAATAAATAAATATCGTTACGCCCATATCTCCGAAGAAGTAGGCAGACATATGCACCCACGATTTGTTAATGATTAGGTCCCATGGTCCCATAGACAAAAACTAAAAATTATAACAGATAGCAAATCAATCCTGTACGCCCTAGAGAGAGTGACTATATAAACTCCAGCTTGGTTTTGGAGTGCCACAGGTCACTCAGAAGGGTAGGAGAAACCAATACCCTAGAGCTACGATGGATAAAGGCCACAGCGGATCTTTAGGTAACGACGCCGCTGATGAATTGGCCAGGAAGGCATTTGCGGAAAAGATAACAGGACCAGAACCAATAATACCCATACCTTTTAACCAGTTCCGGTCCTGGATCAGGAAAAACATTCGGAAACTTGGCACAACACTCCAGGATTAAGACAATCCAAGGAGGCCATACCAGAAATAGACAAGAAACTCACAAGAAAACTATTAAAACTAAACAGGCAAGACTTAAGGAGCGTGGTAGGTAACTTAACAGGACACTGCTCACTGAACCGACATCTATACAAAATAGGTGTCACGGACGTCCTCTATGCAGAGGTTGCATGGAGGAAGAGGAAATGCCACATCATGTACTATTGAAGTGCAAAGCTTTGGCAGGTCTACGGGCTCAGCATCTTGGAGGGCCGGCGTCTATGCGGGAAACACTACGTATTTTGCAGGGACTGCTGGCCTTCTGGAAAAAGCTGGGATGGCTGGAGAGAAGTTCCATGTCGCCAACGCACAATGGCTGTTGTAAGTTTTTGTAATTGCAATCGACTGCCCGCAAACAAAAAAAAGTGCCTCTATGGAATACACGCCCCTGCCATATAGTACCTTTATATTCATGGTAATATAATATGTACAGTCATCATTTATGTCTGCCAACACAAAATTATTTTCTTGCTATATTTTCTTGCTACTTCTTTTTAGATAATCAAATGAAAATCATTTTGCTGTTTCTAGCTATAACTTCATTGAAGAACAAAAAACTACATGAATTATTAATTACTTAATATAAACATGTGTTAGTAAATTATAGATATATATACATATTGATTAAGTTAAGTGACAAATCTGCACATCCTATTAGTTTATTTCTATCGTATTATTATGAAGATATTTTAATGATATGACAGATAAACTAAGTAATCATGCGGTGATATCTTGTTATTTTTTTATTTATTATGTCACAAGAAGAAATTTGTAAAATGATAGACACAATTATTTTAAAACTGTACAAAACTTTAAATCTAATTTGGGTCCAGTACCTTCCTATTAAGAATGTAGTTGAATACTGTAAATTTTGTATAGATATGCCAAAAACAAGGTAGTTATAAGTTTTTTTTAAAGTAAAAGAAATCGCTTGTTATTTTAAGGAATGTTTTTATTACACTACAAGAGCTGATCTTTTAACATTTGAGAAACCTTAAACAGTGCCTGTTTTGCCTTGCATTCTAATACCTCTTATTACAAGTTAATATTATTTTTATCTAAGAAAAAGTACACATCTTTCTTTCTTACATAAAAATAAGATTAACTTATAAATAGTAGGTTCATTGTCAAATAAGGTTATATTTTTTTCTGTAGGTGTAAACATTACGAAATATGTTGATTTATTTAATGATTAACTATCATTTATTAAAATTTCTCTATCTCTTAAATCACTCTATTAAAAAAACCGCATCAAAATCCGTAAGGTAGTTTTAAAGATCTAAGCATACATACATTATGGACAGACAGGAATGTGAAGTGACTATATTTTATACTTTTAGTAATGTAATCAAAAGAAAATAACAATAACTTAAAACAAGTTGCAGTATAGACGTTACTGACAAACATTATAATAAGCCTATATAATATTATGTCAAATTGGTGAGCCTGTAGTCGCTTTTGTGATTTCAAAGTGTGAGTGGTTTCAAACATTTTCGCTAATTTCAAATTCAAGTAATAGTCAGTAGTAGTACAAGTGTAAGGGATCTTTACCTAGCCAAAAGTAATAATTACACTATTTACCATGAAATACTTATTTCATATGTATGTAATGTAAAATGGTATATAACCAAACTTTAACTAAGCTATGGGTTTATTGACAATAAGATGCAGTTAGATTTTACCAACAGTGCAGCTTTTTTAGGTAAGAGGTGATCAAAAATACTCATGATTGTCATAATGTGGGTAATTTGGACTATGAATATAATATAACCTATGTTCAAATTACACAAATTTACTTATAAATAGTAAACAAATTATGAAAAAAGGAAGTATGTTAAAAGATCAGTTAGTATGAATGTGTATCAACCACTAAAATAGTTTTTTTATAAATGTTTGCAAATAATTTTATTTTTAAGATAAAAAACTACTTTTGTTAGAATAAACTTGACTGATATAAATATATTTGGTCCAAACATTGCTATATGGGAAGCTTTCTAAAGAGTTAATATAAAAAAAAGATAGTATTAGAGGGTAGTCCTACAATGGCTTTCTATAATTGGTGCTACCATTTGTTTCTAAAAGTTTGCCATAGTAGTGTTCCAGTTTTGAGGTTGAAGTAGCCTTTTTTTTATTCTTATCTTTGATAAAGGCTTTACATCCCAAACCTCAGTTGGTGTTATACTATTATCTATAGACAAAGCATATTTATCACACCAGGAAATCTATTTGCTTCTTTTACCTTCCAATACTCTCTCGGTTCTTTTCTATCACTAACATTAATTGTTTGTAGACACTCAAGGTGGTAGTAATGAATTGTCAACGTAAAACCAAGGCTTAAAGTGAGTTTCAAATATAGCAATGTCTCTAAAATGATTGTTGGAGAGCAATCAAAGAAACAAAAATAAAATGTAAATATTTATATAATAATGTGTTTCATTGTTTCTCATCAATACATAATATAGTAAAACATTAAAAATATTTTGTCTATACATTTAGTACTTTTGACTGAAATGGATAGTGAAACTTTAAAAAGAATAGAAAGCAAAAATTTTTTTTTAATTTCTTGTCTGTATGTATGCTTTACTTATGTTACAGCATTGAACCAATTTTTTTTAAACTATTAGCAATTGGTTTTCTTTTAACTCGGCAAAACATACAGTTTGATTGATTGATAGGATTTGCTTCTTTTAGCAATATAATTTAATAAATATCAAAATTTTTTATATGATATTTTTTTACCTTCTATAATTATTAAAAAACATTAAAAGCCTTTTTTAAGGAAATTCAGCATAAAATATAGTTGAACAGCAATAGCGGCAGGCCTGCATGTGGGTCAGATAGGTGTGCACTCTCGGTAGAGAGTATTAATATTCCCTGGGTTTGAGCCAGTGTCTCCATATGTAAATTAAGAATTACAGTGTTGCAAGGATAAAAATACTGTGTTTTTTGTAAAAATTACGGAGAATCTGCATAAATGTACCGTGCAAATTACCGTTCATTTTTTCAAAAAAATCTTTATAAGATTTTTTCAAAGGAAAAAAATCATATAAAGTCTTGATAACTTGGAAGTATAACAAAAAAAAATTAAAACAATCAAAAGTTTGTTAACAAAAATAAAAGCAATAAAAAATCAGTATTTTTTTAAAACAATAAAAACTGTAATGAAACCAATTCTGAATCGGACTCTCCTAAAACGACAATTCCTTTTTCGTAAAGTGCACTATAATTTTTGATAACGTGTCGTTGGTTGGACAGAAATTAAAGCAGTTTTTAGCAGTTCTTTTTACTGCCTGCTGGGTTAAAATATTTCCTTTAATTGTTTTTGCATTGAATACATGGCCAAAGCTTCCCCCTTAGAAAGTACACTATCGTCTCGACGCGATCGCGTCGTTTCGCGTGATTGGAAATGTCAAACTCAAAAAACCC
>DVZL01004102.1:0-13247 GCA_018236625.1 Lasaia peninsularis | reverse complement strand
AATATTTTTGTATGGAAAACTCATATTTTTAAAAACTATTAATTATGAAAAGTCGTAGAACAAATGTTGTTGGGATTAATTTAGAGAAGCTACCTGCAAGAGGTATTGTGTTAATTCCAAATAGCCCTGTATAATACTCGGCACATCATAAATGACAAATTTATGTTTGTTTTAGTCTCTTACATTCACTGCACTCAGACAGACACTCGGGTAGTAATGGTTTAATTACTTTAATATGATGATAATATTATTTAGAATAAAATCAAAAAAAAGATACGAGGCAGTATTAAAAGTTGTTTGTGATAGCCTAAATTCAGATTATTAAATATTAAATTATTAAAAAAATATAGTAGCATGCACTACTCCACTAAAACGGCACAGAGTAAGGAGTATGTACCGACCAAATGAAGGAGCAATCCGTTCTGCGCGGTTTGCAAGGGCCATGAGCGACAGTTAAAATTAGCCGACTTATATTTTCGCCATTTAATGAATTTTAAAACAATTTCAATTGTAAATCAATAATTTGATCAGTTTAATAATATTATTTCTCTAAAATAATATACTTATAAATCGTACTCACCGAAAATATGACACCCCGTGTCTTTTCAACGTTCTGGACGTCATATTTTTACAAAACTTGTAAGCACATTTTGGCATAATTGACGTAAGTGAAACAATACTGACCGCAGATGTGCGCTCAAATGCTATTTGTGCGCTCTTTTCGGAGCGCCGTTTTTAAATCTCTAATTGTGCATCTTGGGTTTTTTTTATATATCTATTTTTTATATATATTATATAATGTTTGTGAATTATTTAGTGAAGGAGTTGTAGTAAAAAAAATCGTAAACTTCAACTTTTTTGTTTAAGTTATACTGAAAAATATTCATCGAAATTGTGTAAACAAACTTTACCAACAACGCATTTTTATAAAAAAAATAATGTGGTACTTCTCTCGTAAACTTAGCATGCAAAATTCTTGAATATATTTTTTTCATGGAAAGGAGTTTGAAACAGTTAGAACCCAATGGCACCAACTTTTTTTTCAAAATTGTCACCGGGGGGCCCTTGAGGCCCCGCATCCAAAGTTCTTGAACATGATTTTTTATTGCAAAGGGTTTTAAATCGTTTTTAGCCAATTGTATTAACTTTTTTTATTACTCATTGATTACCATTGGCTCCATCGGGCTATGCATGCTTAGTTTTTGAACATATTTTTATGGCAATGGGTTTGAAATAATTTTTACTTATTTAATTGTAGTTTTATCTAGCTGTAGTTCTCGATCGCAGTGCGTATCGGCGTAGTGGTACGGTAATGTATTATGTTACCGTGGTAGGGGTCCTAAGCTGATCACACGTAAAATGCCGCTAGATGATGTGCCTCTGACGCACACATACACAGATGCATAAAATACCTAAAACCGATTAGCGTCGAAATCGTAGCGCCCCCTTAATGTACAAAACTACAAGCTATCAAAAGGGCAGTTTTTATTCATACTATATCTTATACTAAGCTACGAAATGAGCAATGAATATGGAGGAAGCTAGACGTATAAATTCTAGAAGTATGTAGGAATCGTGACAGTAGCACTCGATACATTCTGTCCACCCCGCAAAGGACTTCGCGTGAAGATATATGAGTATTAATATACCCTGAGCTCCAAGCTTACAAACATACGGGATTAACGCTAGGATGCCAATGGTCTTAATATATTATCTACTAGCGACCCGCCCCGGCTTCGCACGGGTATACTATACATGTTTTATACATAAAAACCTTCCTCTTGAATCACTCCATCTATTAAAAAAACCGCATCAAAATCCGTTGCTTAGCTTTAAAGATTTAAGCATACATAGGGACAGACAGAGAAAGTGACTTTGTTTAATAATGTAACAAAAACATTTTTGCTTCTTGAAATTCTTGAAATAGCGATGTTTGGAGACAATATTTTAAGAACCTTTATTAATAACAATATTTATTTTAAGTCACAAGAAACCACCTTGCCATGTAACACGTGTTTTTTTTAATTGCTCAATGTCAAGGTTTTTACAATAAAATTTTCAATGATATTATACGTGGCTACTTACCGTTTCATAAAATGTAAACGTAGTAAAAACTTTGTAAAAATGGCAATTTCAGAATAGTCGAATGTTACGCGCATAATAACATTGTTTTTCTTACCAATCCTGTTTTGTTCGTACCGATCTTTTACTCGTACTATGCAATCGTTAATAAAAAGATCAATAAAACCACATATTATTTTTAATGGAACCCTAAAATGTATCCTGAATGATAAGTTTTGCAAATAATTTAATGGAAATAAACTACATTTTACAACTAACATATCGAAACGTTAGTATGTAGTTCAAAAAGTGCCACATAAAATTCATCCTCCTTTTTAAAAGTCGGCTGAAAGTAAAAACTATAACTAATATTTCAGTACAGACTATTAACAGTACTATTATTTAGGTTAGGGAACTTAATTTAGATTGGTGGGCCAACAAGCAAACGTCTCTTTACCTGTAGACACTAAATCTAAGGCTGGAATCTTAAGGGATTTTTTAAATAACACTAGTAACTTGTAAATCTTATTAATTAAGAGAAAAGACACTATTCAAATCGGAATACAACAAAGTAGAGCTGACTTTATGGCGTTAGGCGTTGGCGTAGTCGAGGCGGAGGACCAATTCAAACGAGTTGTCGCAGACTTACTCTCTATAGGTACATAATATTATAAAACAAGAGATTTCAGAAAAAAATAGGTAGGTATAGATACCAGGTACATTGCAAACCAAAAACTAAATCCGGGCAAAGCTGCAGGGTGGAAATATTTATAAATAACTCATTAAATTCAACCACCTACATGTTTCAATTTCACTTTAAATCAATATCGTTAATTAGCGTTAAAGGTCATCTATAATTTTCTACAAGTTTTAGGTCAAGATCGAAATACATCACATTCTTCACCTCCAACATTCACCTCTCATCATAGTTTTAAGGATTCTTTTAACTTCGTAAGAGATTTGTCGAAGACATCTCTAATAAATCCAAAGAATGTTTGTTTCTTATATTTTAACGTCAAAACATATGAAATTATCATGATTTACATATAGGGATAGACTGCAATATTGAGTAGGTTACTTTCATTTTAAAACTAGATGAACCCGCGACTTTGCCCGTATTTTTATTTAATTATTTATTATATACCCTACGTGGGGCCCCGTCGCGTTCAACTGACGCGCGCGAAAGTCTACCAGTATCACTAACCTTTGGACCGCAACACGACAATGCCATTATGGCGGCAGGAATAGAAGACCAATGTCTTGTTGGCAGTGACCCTGTTTATTTTTGCTTGCTTTTTATAAGCTACCTGGCATAGAGGTAAATGGTATTTATTGCACAGGAACCAGGTAACATGGAAATAAATATGTTATTGATACCTACTGTCAGAGTAGTCTAAAATTCTAGAATATACCTATGAATAGTGTGCAATGAGATTGTTTAACTTCAACGCATGACTTAAAATAATCATACACTCTTTACCAACTGCGAAAGCGAATTTGCGTAAATTTTATTTATTTACCAGAGTTATGTAGTGTCCGTCAAATGTTACGAGATAAAGACTAATGAGTTATTCAACAGACTGGGGTAGGAGTATGTGTAAAATAATTGAACGTCAAGTGGTTTAATTAATGCAAAACTGGATTATACAACTATATCGGCCCAGTTTCAGATTCAAGACTATGTTTTTGTTTAAATATTTTACTTACGTACCATAGCATTACATACTTTCCCGCATTGGAATTAACTAGAATATATTCTATACCATCTTTTAGGTGAAATAAGTAGTAATTAATAGCAATTTCTTCATTAAATCGGACAGAAAGTAGGTGTAATTTTTTTGAATTGTGAATTGCAATTAGTCCGTATAATATAGTATGATACAAATAACTTAAAAGATGGATTAGATTCCTTTCAATACAACCAAAACTATACGTATAATAAAACTGTTGAAGAGTGAATTGTACATCGAAGATATTAAAAAAAATAGCCTAGGCAAGTAGAAACGGGCAACAGAACACATTTTTCTTAGAAGTATTGTTTGTCTGCCTGTTTGTATCCCGGCGCGATTGACCCCCAGTCAGGCCCAGGCCCCTTCCCAGTGGTCCATAAAGTATCATGGAATATCACAAAGAGGAAGTGGGGACTATGGTATTACATCAGGTGTATTTATTTATCTGGCAAAAAAACAGCATTATATGTATTTATTTTTTCGTCAAACGCGCACATAATATAAAAAATACACATGATATAGCCCCCTATGTCACGTGTATTTTTTTCGTTTACAGGGTATAGAGTAAGCTTCACCAAGACTCCCCCATGGTGATACAAGGTTAAAAGATGTCAAAATAAAGTGGTTAAAAAATGGCAAAAAAACTAGTAGGAAGTCTATGATTCTAGAGGTAGGCTACTTTTTATACTGTTTATTTAAGGGGCTATCATGCGAGAGGGGAAAATGCCAAAATCTAAATTTGATTATAATTTAGGAATACGCAGTCTTCTAGGTAGTTAGTCTAATTCAATCCAAAAATTACAGCCATTATAATTCAAGACAATATAAATGGTCAAATTACCATCATAAATTGAAACCCGGAACATATGGGAATGATTAGGTACGTAATGCAGTAAATGAACGTATTGGTTATCCTAAACTAGATAATAGAATAATCTGAAGAGTAAGAATCTTAAACGCAAAGATAAGTCAAACTATTCTACTAAAAATAAAATATACTTCAGATCATGTAATTATGATAAACAAAGATGTGATCTGAAACTTTTGTTTTTTTATTGATAAAGAAGTGTATGCAGTATTGCCGCTAACAACATCACAGAATAATGTTGCCAACAGGCCATCACAAAGATTGTGGAGGAAGTTGCAGGTGCATTTAGTCATTAATAAAACAAGAAAACAACAAGTTTTACATGTTTTCACCAGTTTTAAAGTCATTTTAATTCAAATATGCAACATGCTAAACTACATACTAGATTTTTTTTTAGTTTATACATCAATTCTGTACTTAGAAACAACATTATTCACAGGAACACCTGTTTGGTCTTGGTCAATTGTTCAGAAAATGCAGCAGAGAAACTATACTATTTAATGATTTATTAGGCTTTTGACAATACAGACTTATTTTTAAATAACAATACAATCCTTTGTTATAAAAAAATATATATTGTCATGCCCATATTCCCAAAGAGGTAGGTAGATTCTATTTCAGGCCACATTATGTCATAACTTAGAACACAAAATAATAAATACAACAATTCCTATTAATGTTATTAAGGAAATATGTGTATTGTATGTTAAGAGTAGAGGAGGCAAACAGACAGAACACTACAGAGACAGAAACAGAAGTACTACTTATGAAATTGTCTAGGTAAATAACTTAATTTGTTGATGTTTTAAAAAAAGAACTATGGAAAATTGGTTGACCTGATAATGAGGATTTTAATTTTTTGGACAAATACTTAGTGCTAATTGCACCGTCTATAAAATATAAAAATCTGTGTGCGAGTCGGACTCATACATCAGCTATGAATATTTCAACTGTCTATCTGTCACAGTTTCTGAGATATAGCCTGGTGACAGACAGAGAGACATCCAACACCATTGAGCATGCTATATTACATTATATTGAGCATTATAGCTATCACCATTATCTTTAAAACAACAAAAAAATCATACTTGTTATAGCGGCACCCTTTACATGATTATTTTAATATGTTTTTAAAATTTGTTGTTATAGCAGCAACAGAAATACAGAGTGGTGAAAGAGGGACAGCGGAGTCTTAGTAATAGGGTTCCTTTTTTTAATATTTGGCTACGAAACCTCAAAAAGAATTATCAAAATTGATTTGAGATAACAAACAAAACAAGAAATACAGTTGAATATCCTTTCCATTATGAAGTTGGTTAATAACAAGAAAAAAAAATTAAAGTTTGAATGTGCAATGTAATACACGGCAGGTAAAAGTTTAAATTCTATTTTCTGCAAAGGTTTTTATGATAAATATCTACAACTGTTGTTGGTTGGTTGGTTGAGAACAAAATATGTATGTACATCAAGCAATAAAATAATGAGGAAATTAACAGTATAAATGCAATGCAATTTGGTTAGTTTCAATCGCAAACCGCTATGTTACATGAATTTATATTAGATGTAGGCATTTTTTACCATGTGACTTATAATTTCTTGTATTATAGGTGTCTTTCAAGAGAATTTCTTTATTAAGTCTGCTATCTTTAGAACATGTAAGTCAAACAAAGTCATGATGGTTCTTCTAACTTATGAAAGAACACTTGCTCATTAAACTTATTAATCATTAAATTATGATTTTAGTTGAGGTATTAGAAGCTTAAATACACTTACATGTGTTGTTGCAGCTGAATGTATTAATGGCGTTGGTTCAAATATGCAAACTTCAGTACCATAAGCAGCAGCTATCTTTCCAGTGTCAGTGCTACAATCCAAAGAACTGATACGGACATAGCCATGGATTGCACCTGGTATTATTTGTACACGCTCAAAGTTTGATGCAAGTATAACAATATTACATCCTGCTGCATAAGCCTAAAAGAAAAATTTAAATATATAACTTATTATCACACCAAACATCCTATAGGAAAATATGGATCTAATACCAGTATAATATACATACACATATAACTTTATAACTACTTATCAGCTGTTACAATTCTTAAAATGAATAAAATTTAAAATCCTAATATCATGGGAGAACATCTAGAAATAAAATGAATGGTAAATGTAATTCATTATTTCTTCTATGGTAATTTAACAGTCAATAAACACTGAATAGATATTTATGTAACTAAAGTAAAGGAATGTAAATTAATGTTCAAGGAAACATTGTACAAATATGCTCTGGACTTTAATGGTTTACTTATTATAAATCTCACAATTATTACACATAATTGCCACAGATTCTAGTAAATAAACACAAAACCGTCTTAAATATTATAAATTAATAGATGCTTATTGTAAGAAACACTTGATTAATGAATAAATCTTAGACCTATAAATTGAATACTACTAATACACAACAAGGGTTATATTAAAAATATAAACAGGAAAAATACTTACTGTAAAAGGAATTCCTTCGACTGAACCTACTGCAAAACATTGATCTCCTGAATTACAGGCACCACTTAGGACTTGATGGCAGTTCATAGTGAGATAATAAAACTATTTTTTTTACTTTATTTGTACCGTGTAATTTGGGGTCACTTGCACATTTTTATTGAAATTATGCATAACTCTTACATTTACAAGAAATAAAATTTAACATTTTAGATACGATTTCCTGAGTTGTAAGAAATTTTATGAATTCTCTTCTCTATGACTCTACACATTGAACGTGAGAGAATGACGTACAAATGTGAAAGAGATAAAAATAAATGTTAAGTTTTTTATTTTAAATTATTGCAAAGGACTAAAATATAAAAAGCCTCTTTAGCTGATGTAAATTATCTGTTATTTTCGACTGTAATTTCAGCGTAAGGCCAAATATGGGGTCAAGGGTATTTGACTTCCCTTTCTAATTTAAAAATTTCGGACTCAAGTTCTCGACCATTATAAAATTACGGTATCAACTAAGTAAGTTCTAGCGACACCGTTTTCATTTTGTCTTTTTTTAATGGGCGTAAACCTTGCATAAACAACTACCTTTTGTCAGTTAAAAATCATCTCTGACGTTAATAGCTTTTTGCTTGACAGTTGTCAATGTCATTTGTCTATGTACTATGTAGCGATCGCGATCAATCACTGCGCTATGCGATTTATGATGCGATTTTAAAATCCGGTTATTAGAAATTCTAAATACTGATTGGATTCTAATTCTCACTTGGAATTGTAAATGGTCGATTATTACATCTAAATAAAATATTTAGGTGCTACGTTAATGTTTTTAAAATTGCGAAAACAATTGTGAATATATTTGATCGGGAGACTTGGGTTATATCAATAAACATTTAAACAGTTAATCAAGATATAAGAAAATACTTGAAAGGTAAGTTTTTAACTTGTTTATCACATTTATTTTTAATTTTGATATTAATTGCCAAGACTTTCAAAAATCTTATACTTTATAAATACCAAATTGAATAAAACTTATATGTAAAATTTTTATAAGGGAAATTCTGCTATTCAATCTTTCCGTAACACACATAAACAATAACAAACTAGGTGTTACAACAAAATAATTACAAGTACGTAAAAATGTCTGATCTCATTTCATATTTTATACGTTGTCTTAAGTTTATTTACAACTCTAGTATCATTTGAAAAAATCATTAGTTTTAATTGATTGAAACTTTCTATGTTGTTAAGTGACTATTAAAACAACCAGTATTATGTATCTGATTAAAGAAATTTTAATATTATGTCATAAATTAGCATATAAGACAAAACTATCTTTTAACTTTCACAATTTTTTATGTTGTTTCTAAACTTCACAATATGTGTAAATATTGTATTTTAATTTTTTAAAGACATTATTATTATTACTGGTTTCTTATTAAATTATTGTTAACTGAAGATTAGCAATGCTAAATTAAATATTAAAAAATTATATGCTGTTAATAGCTTCACCTTCATTATATTATTTTTGTTGCTTTTTACAGTAACCATTTTCATTTATATAAAATAAAAGATTTGCTTAAATTAACCTAAGCCTGTCTAGCATCTACTATTTTTAATCACCACTGATACTGGGTCTGAGGTGTAAAGCTCAAAGAAACAAGCTCATTTTCATTACATCATAAATATAGTTTTATAATAAAACTAGCTGTATCCGCATTTAGTTCCCAAGTTTTGCAATGGCCTTTTTCTAAAAGTTGTTTATTTGACCTATATGTTCAAATTTTCAAAGTACATACAAGATTTCAAATTATAATAGTAAGTTTGAACATTAATAGTGAGCCTTGTTATATCTATAATTCAAGAACTAATCTAAGTCTTTTAAACAACAAAATAATTTATGGAATCGGACTGCGCATTCATGTATTATTATAGCCAAATGAATTATATTTTATGCCCTCCCCGTAGCCTAGAAGCTACCTTGGAATGTAGGCCTCTAGCCAAATTTTATGACGATTTGACCAGTAGTTTCAGCATAAGTTGTGGCTGAGATACAGACACACAAAAATGCTTAAATTTGCCCCCATTTTACAGATGCTTCAGTTTTATTGTAAGTATAGACAAAAAGAATTACAAAACTCTTTGGGTAGATTATCCTGCTCAGCAGGTGGTAAAAGGGCAATATAGTTTAATTGAGTCTAATGCTGCTATTTTAATTTTAACAATAAACTATTTTCCATACATTCTTACAAAAATAATTGACAACCTTTGCTTCAACCCTTGCTTAGTTGTAAACAGCCTCCCTGTTTTTAAAATAGATGTACTTTTTGCAAAATGCATAGGATTCTAGGTATTTGTGATTGTTATATTTATTTAATAGTATTTTTTATGACATTGGAAGGCAAAAAATCAGACATATTTGATATTTAAGTAAGAAATAAGACAGAAGAATGTGCTTCTTGAGCAGATACTATAGATAATTAATTAATCGGTATGATGAAAGGCCTCTTTGCATCGAATCATATATGCTATAAAATATATATTAACAAAGAAGAATTCAAAACAAATGTGTTTACTGGTTTCCATTTACATTATCAACAAAATATTTTATCACAGTTATTCATTCAGTATTGTATATCATTTGACTTTGATAAAATTCAATTTACTGGCCTGTTAATAAATGCTCAATGAAGTTTTATAAAACACACACTTGTCTTTCTAATTGAGGCTAATAAGTAGTAAGTGATGTTCGTAAAATTTGTGTTTAAGTCATCATTTCAATTTCAACTCTATATCCAAGTTTAAAAGTACAAAATATGTTTCTTAAACAGCATAGTAATTTAGCTAATGATGTCATGCTTATGAGTAGTATCTTAATCCTGAGTCTACAGGTTGTTTGAGCGGAACTTACTTCATCACATGTATTTTTGGGTACAAAGCCGTAAACTGAACTAAGATAAAATGAATATTATTCTATAGATTTTTAAGTTTAGATTTATGTAAGCTACATAGTAAAGGTCTTTAAAAACTCTTCTGTTGGTCTTTAAAAACATATCTCTACCAAGGCAGGAGATAATTAGTTTTGAATTTTAATTGACAAAATTTGAATCTAAAATTATGATTAGTAAAGCATTTAATTTTAAGATTAATTATAAATTTATAAACCACATTAAATCAGTTTTAAGATATAAAATAAACCATTTTGTTGATAGCAAGATTAAAAAGTAGTAATTTCTGTGCTTCCAAAATACATATTTTATTAAATTATTCTATATTTGAACTAGATTTACATATTATTGTCTGTTTTTTAAAATAATGTAGGTATAATTCTTTTGTTTTGTAAATAAAACTTGAAATGTTGACAGACAAAACATTTCTAATCTATACATATACCTATAAACAAATAAAATTGGAGTGTCTGTAGTTATGTAATACTAAAATAACCACTTTTTACTAAATGCATATATGTATGTTTATAAGGTATATATACCAAAATAATATTTTTTTAGAATTTTTATCTGTTTGTTTGTTTGTTCCCGCTAATCTCTGAAATGGCTGGAGCGATTTTAATGCGACTTTCACTGTCAGTCAGCTGATGTAATAACGAGTAGCTACTTTTATTTAGTTAAATTCAAACGCTAATGAAATCACGGGCACAGCTAGTCTTTTATAAATTTATACTTAGTTGTTGTGTAGAGACGTCAGTTCCCTTAGCATCTTGTCCTGTGTCTATTTTGGGGAGTGCTCTGAAACAGCTGCTCAGAAATATACCTGCTGCTGAGTTGCACAATAAGACCTCACATCACCAACTCAAAACATGGTGATAGGCTACTGTGCTATTCTGTAGACATTTTTTACGCCATACTACTTCTTTATGGAAACAGTGGTGACAATTACACACTTTCAAAAAAGAAATTTCTTATAGGTCGGTAACACAACTATGATAACCCTGTACTTGTAGTTGCTTAAGTTGTGAATATAACTTACAATCTTGGGAACTGCTTGGTTGTTTTTCTCCTCCTCCTCTTCGAGGTTTCTTGCTATTTCTTACAGTTAGTTTTAACTGACTTCAGAAGACAGACTTTCTTCATATTCTGTCTGTGTTATGTTTGACAAAATTTCTGTGTCTATTCTCAATGTGATTTTATGACTCTTCTATTGTAAGATAGCGTATCATCACATATGCATTAGCTTTTTTAAAGTATGAACAAAAACAAAAAACAACATTTTCCTAGATTTGTATAATGTATTTATTTGTATAAATTCTTCTGATCTATAAACACTAAATAAAGTGTATGTAGATAAGTAAATAATTTTCTTTCTTAAAATAATGTGCTTACTGACCTCTATTGTCCTTATGCCATTGTAATTTTTTATTGGATTAGACAGTGGACAAGCACACAGGTCTCCTGATGGTAAGAGACAAACGTGGCCTATAGTCACCATAGATGTTGTAGGTGCCTTGTTATCTCGTGGATCCGGACCGAAACACAACAATATCACGCTCAACCATCAATTGTCATGTGGTACTAACCCAATTAACCTATGATCACCTCTTACAAGCTGCCTGGTAGGGCCACAAATAGTCTAGTCTACACAGAGTGTCATGTTGGGGTTTAGAGCTAGAGTAGTGAATAATTACAGTAATTGTTTCCTAGTTGGCTTTCCGTTAATTGTAGAAAATACTAAAATGATATGAGATAAACATTAAAGCAACCTTATTGCTTATAAGACTTGTTCAGTAATGTGAACTATGACTTCATAGGAATAAACACACAGACAATTTATGTAATACAAAATTGTTTCCCTAGGCTCACTATCCAAACAAAATGTTTTGGCTTTGTTCGGACTATTTAAATGGGTAAAGCAGTTCTTCATTTACTTTTTTTGTAAAAAATTATTTCCATAAATGTTCATTTTGTAAATGGGGATTGTGCTGCCAAATTGTAACTTTTTTCAGTGTTGACATTAAAAGCATGTTGTTATGTCATTCATACGGTCATTTCATTTTGGAAGTGCTTCGATTAAAGCAAATTGTTAGCAATAATAATTATTGTGTTTATATATAATAATGTGTGCGTGTACTTTTCTCAGTTTTTTAGTATCTTATATACATATAAAATTCTTGTGTCATGGTTAGTCTTGTGTTCGTTCCCATACTCCTCCGAAACGGTTTGACTGATTTTCATGAAATTTTGTGAGCATATTGAGTAGGTCTGAGAATCAGGCAGGTGGCTAGTTTCATTATACTTTTCTTATATTTTTCGTTTGAATAAATTATTTTGAAGTTCCAATTACATTTTTATAATATTTCACTTTATACGTAGCGAAGCACGTACTGGACCGCTAGTATAATTTAAAAAGAGGCAATAAGCAATGTCTTTGTTAATGGGTAATCAAAGAAAATATTGTCAGTCAAAACATTGAAATATTTATTCATGACTGATAAGATTAATAAAGATAATTTCATGTCATTGGTTTTGTATGTTTTATGACAACTCGTCGTATTTCCGTTTGCCGAGTGTTTGAGCATAGCGATTGAATATTATTGCCGTTGTGACTAATAATACAAAATTATTGTTCTTTTAGAATCGTACGTCCGTTCTACGTGGTTGTTGTAAGAATTGAACTTACTTGCAGATGTATTTTATTATAGATACTCTTACTTCTATAGCGTCAGTGTTCGCCAGTGCGTTGTTGCATGTTGTGGGTAGTGTGTAGCTGATAGACTTGGAGTACTCAGTCATAAGTTAAAAATACAAAGTTAATATTTAAGATATGTACAGATGATATTTTTACTATCAGTTTTTTCTTATTATTATTAATTGTTAATGTCTGTAAATATTTAAACCTACTATCAAACAAAAAAATAAATAAATAATGAAGTCAACAAAAACGTTAATTAATAAATTATAGCTAAATTTACATTTTGGCATGACCCGTCTGCCACGGAAGCCCTCTTTTTTACGCCTTTTTTTAAATAACTTTAAGGTATGCACAGAATTCAGTCTTCTAAAGTCTATTTTTTCATCTCAGAGACTAAATTGACACATCTATCTGTCAAGTTTACAAATAATGATACCAGCTTT
>DVZL01004101.1:0-13248 GCA_018236625.1 Lasaia peninsularis | reverse complement strand
CATAAAAAATATAAAAGAATACATATTACAGTCCAATCAAAATTATTTGAACAATTTTCATGATGAAAAATATAAAAGGATACATAAACTCCAATAAAATTTGTTTTTAATGCGAAGTATTTTCGCATACTAGATAAATACCACTAATTTTATTATTTCTGTTACCAAAAAGTCGGTAATTGTCACTATGATGATGATCAAAAGGCTCAATAACCTTTCTTTACACTGACACCTCAGATTACGAACTTTAAGGTCTATATGCAATGTGACAAATTGCACCAATTGATCTGACCTCAAAGTAAGCAAATTATATGCTCGTATTATGGATGCTAGTCAATGATACGAACATAGATACTAGAATAAATAAGCATCTATGTTCGTCACTAATGACTGTCCCCTTCGAGAATGGAATTTGAGCCTCACAATTGCGAGACGTTAGGCATGTTCGCTAACCCCTCAACCAACGAGGTGGTGAAAAGTAAAAGTGTAATTTATCCAAGCGCTATCATTTCCCAAAGTCACCGTACTTTGCTAGACTGTTAGTAAATTGAAACAGGAAGCTGTATATTTAAGCGCACTTATCTGACCGGCGAACCTAGCGCATCTCTCGCATGAAATCCTTGTTCAATTAAAATAAAACAGAGACAGAATTCAATACTTTCTACAATGTGAATAGGTTTTCCATTTGCGATTTTGGAATTATTTTTATAGGGTTCCGTATTGAAAGGGTAAAAACGGCTATTACTATGACTACTTTGTCCATATATCTGTCTATTTGTCTTTCTGTCTGTCTATCTGTCTGTCATTGGGTCACAGTTATTTTTTTAATGTCTCATGAACCGTGATAGCTAGACATTTTCACAGATGAGTTATTTCTGTTGCCGCTATAACAACAAATACTAAATGCATTATAAAATAAGTATATAAAGGATGCTCAAAGAGAACAAATGGGTTTTTATTGCCGTTTCTATATAGATAATAGTATCGCCACTGTGGTGTAGCGGTACGGCTGTTGCCTGATAAGACCGGTGTCCGCGTAAGGTCCCGGGTTCATTTCCCAGGTAGAGCAACTTTTGTTAAATGTTTTCAGATTATTCTGAGTAAGCATTACATTACCCGGAATGGGAATGTGCCCGAAGTGGCGATAGGTTTGTCACCTATCACATTAATAGTATATCTACTGGACTAACGAGTCGTGGATATACAAGCACACCTCTGCCTACCCCTTCGGGGATAATAGGCGTAGAGGTACTCTTTAATAGCATGTGAAAATTCAGAAATATACTGTCGTGGACGATTTGTTTAAACTCTCAAGGCGGAACGATTTCATAATACTCATTTATTTACTTTTTACCCAACGCACGCAAGAATTCTTCTGTTAAGCTTTGGTTTCCTAGGAAAGCGGTACCGTTATATAGCGGCCGTAAAACAGCGGTAAATGATGTTGTCTATATAAACAAAATGGGACGGTTTCCTAGGGAGCGGTAACTGTCACCGTAACGTCAAAAAGAAGTGTCGAAATTTATGTGACAGTCGTCATGGCGGTGTCAGGTTTTGTAAACGTTTTATTGATAGCGGTGAAGTTTTTTCATGTACAAAATGAGTTGCAGAGCAGCGACGACGACGAAATTTTTGATAGAATTCGTACGTAAACATGAAGCTATATATAATATATAAAAATTAAAGAATACCGAGAAACTCTTAAATAAATCTTCTTCCGCCGTACGACTATTTTCCTCTTCTGATGATAGTTCATCCTCCAGGTAAATTACAAATCTAAAACAAGGTCGTCCATTTTCTCTCCTGAACACTATTCATTCAACATTTGTGTTAAAAAAATAACAGACTTTATATAGACAGAACTTTCCACATGTCGTCACCGTAAAGATGGTTAGCTTTTTGCGTCCGTAATATACGACCTCTATATGACGGCACCGCTTTCGTTGGAAACCAAAGCTTTTGTCATACAGTGTTATACAACCTATATTACCACGCTTTTTTATAAATAGGACATTAAAAAAATAAGTTAATCAGTAATTTCGCGGTAATTATAACACAAATCTGTATCGGTATCAGACAACTTGTACATCCAAAAGTATCATTCATTTAGTGAGACCTTTGTATATCACGTTGTCCAAACGCCGGAAAATTGAAACTTACCTGACCAACGAACTTAGAGCCCTCTAGCGGGAAATCCTCAGTGGAAGTTATATAATTTCTAAACGAATGTCGATACTTTGTAATCTGAAACATATTTATGCTTATCTTATTTTGTATTAGCCTTGCCCGCGACTTCGTCCATGTTTTTATTTAATTGTTTTATTTTACACATTTTAAAACGAAATTCGTAAATAAAAGTAGCCTAAGCCTAAAATTAGCTTTATACCAGTGAAAGTCCCGTCAAAATCGGTCCTGCCGTTTCAGAGATTAGCGGGTACAAATAAACAGACAGATAAAATAGATGGCGCTGTGCATTTGCTGTGTAGTTTTTGTGACAAATCTGTACAACTCTAAAGTCATCCCAAAATCGGAACGCGATTTGATTATGAAGGTTTAAAATATATATTTTTATAAATAAAGTAGTAGATTCGGTGGTCTGATGGTTAGAGCTCCGAACTTCCATCCCGGTCATTCAGGTTCGAAACCTGCCATGTACCATTGAGTGGTTTAAACTTAGTACCATATCTGAGTGCTATTACGGTGAAGGAAAACATTTTGAGGAAACCCGGATTCGTATATTTAGGTTCGAGCGAAAATTGGGCCTATAACATCTATGGTGTTTATAGCCTTACTATCACAAAAGCCCTATGCTTGTTCACTGTTTATTCCACCAATTTATCTAGAAAAAACTTCAAATAGAGCAAACTATATCTGTATTTTCAATTTATCACAAATAGTTTTTTATTTTTATGTATAAAAATGTTTTCCATTTAAAAACGCGCCCGATATGTTACTTACATTTATTTCGTTGAAATATTTTGAAAACGGAGTGCTGTATCTATTAAATAATATGTATGAATAAGCTCAGTTTACGTGACCATCAAACCTGGGGCCTCTCGGGCGTGAAATCCTTAGTCGATATAAAATAAAACGAACAATTTTTCCTCAATATTTTCTACAATGTGAATACGTATGCACTACGACTTTTATTGGAATTTATTGGCTATGTAGTTCTTTTACAGGTATTTTTATGGGATAAAAAAGTAAGAAAGTGGGCAATTTTTTTAATGGTCAGTAATATTCTAACAGTCCTTAGGTGCGTTTCTAAGCGTAATATTTTTATAGCTATAGAGCACGACTCGCTAAGCACAACTTAGTGCTTATCCCAACGTTACTTTATAGAAATGAGAATTGGGTATATCAGGAGCAGCATGAAAGTAAAATAAACTCGGTCGAAACGCGTGCGCTTCGCAATAATCGCAGATCGGATTAATAAATGTGATCAGAGAAAGAGTGGGATTGAAAGAAAGTGTCGGTGTAAAAATGAGAAAGGACATGCTTCGATGGTTCGGTCATGTAGAAAGAATGAAAGATATAAGATTGACAAAACAGACATACAATGCGAATGTGAATGGATGTAGGTAAGTACCTGAAGAGACCTAGGTTGACATTTCACTACCAAATAGTAATAATAGTGAATTATCCGAGGGTGGTGTCAAGAATCTCCAAAACCGGCGAGTTTGTATGCAGAGATTAATGTACGTTGAGGAAGCTTGACAAGTGTGCAGGGATCGTGACACTTGGCACTCAGTGCCCTCTGCCCACCACACAAGGGACTTGGCGTGAAGATATGTATAATATGTTCATTTTTATATTGCCACCTGCCAATCATCAATTAGCAGCTTTGACCTCGATTATTTTTTATAGAAAATGAGGTACCTAAATAAGTAAGCAGTTCACCTGATAGTAAGTGACTACCGCCGCCTACGAACAACCGCAATACTACGAGTATAACAATTACGTTGCCGACCTTTAAAAAATGGGTACGCATTATTTTTGAAGACAATTAAGTCAACTTTCTTAGAGATCATCGCTAACAATTGATTCTACAAAGAAAAAAAATGCTTACAAACTCACAGTAGATGAACGCCATGTATCGAAATGGCGTGAATGAAACTTAATGTTACTTACTACCTGGGACCTAGACCTAGTTGAAAGGCAAACCCTTTAAGTGATAAACGATGATGATTTATTTGACTCAAAACTACTCTGTCTTGAACATCAATCGCCTCTGTGGTGTAACGGTACAGGTGTCGCTTGTAAAGACCGGTAGCCACGTGGGGTCCCGGGTTCAATTCCCGGGTCGGGCAACTTTTCTTAAATGTTTTTCAGATTTTTCTGAATAAGTATTTCATTGCCCGGGATTGGCGTGTGCCCGAAGTAGCGATAGGCTTGCCATCTATCACATCAGGGCCCTAGTACCTTGGCTAATCGTGGGTGTGTTCTAGTATATCTACTGAACTTACGAGTGGTGGATATACTAGCACACCTCTGCCTACCTCTTCGAGGATAATAGTTGTGAAGGTACTTTTTTCTAAATCGGGTTTGCCCCAATGTACTACACCTATTCAGTACAGTTATATTTTGACTTGTCACTTTCTCAAACATAAATAAATAAATTTTGATTTAGGGTCATAGTCCGTTTTAAAATCATAAATTATTCGGGCTGAAATGAGTCGAGTGACTCGGGTTGGTAGCGGCCAGCGACCATAAAGATCCAATCTATGTAGGCCAAGAATATAAAACACTGCGATCGTAGGAAATTGTCTACAAATAACTGATTACGACGAAATGTGATTGTAAATACACCAGACAGAAATAGTGGGTACTATTTTAGTCAGGGGCATAATGGCCCTACCAACCTTATGGTTATCTGCATCTTTTCATCTCTCTGGTATTTACGCTGGTGCGAGTTTATAAAAATAGTAGTAGATTCGCCCATCTAATAAAATAATCTAAGATTATTAGATTGGGCATTGAATGTCTTTTGAAAATACTACCATGTCGGTCTAACTTATTATTATAAAGTCAGTGTTCATAATTATCGTTTTTCAAATGTTAATTGAAACATTTACATTTACGAAAGGCGGTTGACATTCCCAACTTCAGGTTGATAATACCACAATAACATTTCGTTGATAGTGATCCCGTTCACCTATGCTCGCCTCTTACGAACTTCCTAGTAGGGAGGCAAATCGTCTATTTTACACGAAGGACTCGGACCAACACGAGGATACGACGGGGTACAAAATATTCCTGAATAAGAATAATATTTGTTTAATTCAAATATACGCGCGGGCGAATCTAGGCTTTGATCGATGTACTTATTAACTCTTATTATTTTCTATTACAACTTATTTATTTATTTATTTTCTGGGTTTACCAACAGTTGTTGCAGTAATATACCTAATGTATAAATGTTCATCAAACATGAATAAAATAAGCAAATGCACAACTAATTATAGATTAAGAAAAATATTAAGAAAAAATTAAATTAGATTAAAATCCTAAAATATATATGTAATTATTGTATGTCTAGATTCTTCAGCGTAGTTGGACACTGGTTAGTCATGAAGCCACTTTGTGCAAGTATTTCAACCCAACAAACACTAGCTGAATGTTTTCTTAAAAGATATGTATGCCAATGGACCTACCATTAAGTCCATTCCAAATATTTAAAAAAACACGTGTTACTGTGTAAGCCCTAAAGCTTTGTTTCTTTTACATCATGATGATAGGTCCAAAGCACAACGTTCTCGCGATGATATAAGCACCGCTTATAGCTAGTATACGTAAGTTATTTGAGTGTACCGCTGTTTATTAGTAATTGTTATTTCTTGAAGATCTTTAGCCGTTTGTCTAAAATGTTTCTATCTCTTGTTGTATCTCTTATTAAAAGTAAACTAATCTTTTTTAATACTGTATTATTTGTTTGAAAATTCTTATTAACGTTATAATTATTTGGGAACAATAAATTATCAAATATATATTATTACATAAGTGTTTAGTCTTCATTCATTTTTTGTTTGTTTAGTTACATTTTTGATATTTGAGTAAATAATAATAATATTGTGACCCCCAGATCCCCGAAAGAATGGGCAGAGATATGCACGACTAACCAACGATATTAGGTCCCAGGATGTGACAGGTGGCAAGTCCGTCGCCATATCGGGCACAAATCTCAAGTTTCCTCGCGTTGTTTTCCGTTACGGTAAGAGCATTCAGAAAATGAACTAAAGTTAGAAAAACGCATTGCTACATGGCGGGGTTTCATTGGTACAACCTGGACAATCAAAAAGGAAGTCCAAACCTCGTACCACTAGGCCACCGAGGTTCTAAATCTTTTTATTTTTTATTAATTTCATATTTACAACTTAAATTAAGAGAAAATAATTTTTAACTTTTAATTCTTAACAAACGTCTGGCCGTGTCGTGAATCGAACCCAAAGCTAATCCCTCGACTAACGAGACGGTCATACAATTAGTACTTTTCGTAAAGTAAAATTTACATTATCTTTGGCTGTGAAGACGTTTATATAGTAGAAGATATCCCCCTCATAGACAGAATCCCGCATGCCAAATTTCCTCTCGATTGGTTCTGACGTAGAGGAATGATTCAATAAGAGATACATTTAAATATCTGACAATCTATATGTATGTAAATATAAAAGGAAAAGGTGACTCATTCATTCGTTCATCACACAGACGGAACCAGAAAACATATTTAGATGAAAATTAATAACCTTATAGTTATAATGACGTACTACCCGTGCGCGATAAGTTGAGACCTAGCGTAATGACGTCACCGAGAGTTTAAACAAAAAATAGAACTAGCTTCCACCCGATCTGCGAATTTTAAGTAGCTCTCTTCTATCATAAAATGAATTACAATATTATGACATTTTATAATAATAATGTTTAAGAGTTGTGGGTCTCAACTTATCGCGCACGGTTTGTACAATTTTACCGAAGAAGTAACCCATGGAATCCCACTCGTAGAGAAGTAAAATAGGGGATGACAGTTTGTATTACAGGTCAAATCAAAAGTTAGGATTAACAAATTGAATAATTTCTCGATAAAAAATTGCCATTTTCACGAGATATTAGAGATGGCATACGAAGACTATTTAACTTTCCATTTCCCTATCTTACAAAAGCTTGCCTTACCTATTCCTGCTGCCACAATAACACTGTCGTGTTCCGCTCTAAGGGGTAAGGTAGCCATTAGACTAAGTACGTAAGGTATAGGTTAGACCACAGGACAATGACGTACCTACAGCACGCATAGTCTATAAAACACGGTCGTCCCTTGCAATCAAGAGACCCGTGTGTTCGTTCGCTGTGTGATCACATTAAAAAAATGTGATATGGGACAGCTATAATATATTTAAGTGTTTTGTAAAATTTTTAGAAGGGTGAAGAAACGAAAGCGAGAGTAAAGATACTTTTCATCCAAATGTCTAGACGGATTCCCGCGAGAATCATTTTGCCTTTTTCACGTTACAATGAAGCAATGTAATTAAGTATATTTTTTTGTAGTCAAAGTAGCTCATCCATAAGCTATATTACTAAAATTCTGATCTTTACTTCTGATCTATAAGACATATTACTGGATAATTTTGCACAAACGCATTCAATTGTTTTTGCTTGGATTAGTAAGAAACATACACAGTTAAACTTTCAAATTTATAATATTCTATCTTAGATGAAATAATATTTTTAACGTTGTTAAACTACAAAGACATCAACATCAAATTATATATATCAAAACTGGAACAAAAAAACTAGGACCGAATACTTTTTTTAATATAGTCATATTATATTTCAAATAAGAAATAATCATACAAATCGGTTCATCAACTTGACGATTCTGAGGTAGCAAACCAAAAAAAAATCGGTGCATGTTTTCCTCGTTCGTCAGTTGAAAAGAGTCAGTATTAATTTTGTTTAAGCATGTAATACAAGATAAAAAAATATATAAAGCACTTTTAGAATAATATTAGACCTAACTTAAAAATTAAAGTTTATTAAAGTTAACTCGATACTTATTTAATTTCATATATATGATGAAACCACAGCATATATTTGACATTTATCATGAGTAATTTTATCTTTTATCTGTGATAATAAAAAAAGATTTGTGCTATCATAATGACTGGATTTTAAGGAATATTTCTAAAGGTGGTAATATTTCTAAAGTACCTACCATATTTGTAAAAATCCTTATTAAGCACACAAAAAGCTATTAACAAGTTATAACACTACTACTAGTTTTCACTTAGCAAGGTTTTGAATGTCACTCGCGTTTGGGCGGGAAATTTGGGCGGCAGATGCGTCGCACGCGCCGGGTTCTCTCAAACTGCTGGGTCGAACCAAACGCCGTCGCTGATACGTCATTATATCAGTCATTTGGCGTATATACCAACAATAACCGCTTATGTCGAGTGGTTAATGTACGGCTAAAAGCGCCGACTGACTGGTATCAATGTCGATTCTCGATGGGAATAGGTGAATCAAAATTGAAAATTTAATTTGTTTTTGTAAAAGTTTTAGGGTTCTTGAGATTTATTATTATCAAAGAGTTTATAGATGGACCAATGATTTATAGATGATGATATATGGAGTTTATGGACGGACAGACAGTTTGACTTAGTGATATTTTTTATCATTTGAGTATGGAAGCCTAAAAAATAAGTGTTTGTCGTGACGTCAGCAACCAGTGCTCGCTTTCCTGTTCATACCCATCCACTTGAGTCGGTGTTGGTCTTAGAAATGTCTATATTTTCCATTACGCTTTATGAGATATAATTGAAATTAAAAAAATATTCCCTACATTTTCTCAATCCCGCCAAAACCTCTGGGGTTTTTCAGATAAGTAAAATACGGAGTTTTATAAGAAAGCGATCAATTTTATTTAGTAACATATTTACTGGAATTACTCATATTCAAACAATAACCGATGTGGAAGAAACAAAGTATATTTGGTAGAAAAGTCTTTCTATCTGCCAGCATCCTTGCCTGCTCGCCTAGATGTCGCTATGCATACTTAGATCGCGCTACACGGATTTAAAATGAATATTTATATTTTAGTTTTATTTATATAAACATATAGCGTTACTTAAAAATGAATCTTAATATTTTATATTCTATCAAGATATTTCAAACGATTATTATGGCCATTTTAATCATACAGCACAGCACTCGCAATTGGCCGATTTTATATGAAATGTTCATAAAGTTTTTACACAATCCCTATTTTATCACTTATTAGTGAAAATGGACGTCACCAAAACCCTTCCGCGTCCGTCAATCCGACATATTTGACTCAGGTTTGAGTCAATCCTAAATCTGCTCCAGATTCGCACTAACAATCCCTAATAAATAACTCAGCTGTCGGATTTCGCGGGAATAAATCATTAGTAGTGCACTCGTTACACCGTTTCCGGGCCCAGACAAAGAGCGGTGGCTTAAACACCCTTTGTACTCTTGTCGTTGCATTACTGTAGCGACTGGCGCGCTTTTATCATCTCTTCATTTATGATTACTGAGTGATTTGAGTAATATTGGTGATAAATATTCTTTACTAATTCAAATAGGTGCCGAGGAGTTTGTTTAATCAACAATCAACAACAACACAATAACACTTGTGAAATTTTAAAATAGTAATATTATGATATAACGCTGTGATTTTAAATTAATATTTTTATTATTTTTAAGACACTTTTATTGTTAAACGCATCGACACTTTGTTGAATCTACCTACAAATTGTGATTTTATAAAAGTACCTAGGTAAATAACTATGCGAAGCTGTAATAATTAAACTTTACTATAACATATTTTGAAGCAGGTCTATTTTTATAAAAATGTCTGATTTCATTCGTTTCAAATTTTAGCTCTGATTTTTATTGTTATTACCAAATGTTACTTTTTTAATAATGTGATTTTTTTATTTTGTGACAATAACAATGATTTTTAATCCAGTATTTGTATTAATTAAAACTGATGAAATAAGTCTAAATCACGAATGTGGATCGTTGGCACTCCCAACGCAACGAAAAAGTAGTTGTCGGGAAAACACCTGGGTCGTTGGAAAGAACTCATCTTATAAATGGCAGGCAGTAAAGCATTGAATGTCTCAGATCAATTAATGTCATTTTTGGCTGATGCGATGCAGAATCTGAAATATATGTATCTGAAACATATGATAGATGCTGTCATATTTACAGACCAAGGTGTGTATCCTATTTTTTTCAACGAATCCGAAAAGTGCCAACTTTGTTAAGACACTGGCATCTCAAGAACTGCTTGTGAAGTCTATGTCAAATAAAATATTTTCTCTTCTATTCTGAACGTTATTTTTCTCAAGTAATACATATTATAATCTACAATATATATACAAAGTCTTGTTTATAACACCATTTGTAACTCCAGAGCGGCTGGATAGATATTTTGTTTTTTATGTTTTTGGATTTGTTGAATAACATAAAAACGTCATCTTAGTACATTTGACAGAATTACATAAATAAAATATTTAAAAAATGTAAGTTAAAAAAATTAATTCAAAGAATACATAAAAAATTGGTTTATGTATTCATTGAAAATACAGCCCAAGGCAAATTCACGCGTATTATTCCCGAAGGACTAGGCAGAGGTGTGTTATATATCCACTACACGTAAGTATGTACAGTTATGTAAATTATTAGAATTTACGTAAGTACCTACCTACTGGATTGAATTGTTGTATATCTTGTTGTATGCCGCTTTGTCTGATTGTTCTCACACACAAGGAATCTACTCGATTTTATCATTAAATTTTTATTAATAATAAGTTAAAAAAAACTCTAAATGGTAATTGGGTTACCTAGAAATAATTGAGTTTGAGCATCTACGTCTAATATGGTTCAGCAGACAATCGCACCGTGCATGTCCGCTTGGCAAGCTGCCAAACGAGACACAAAAGACTTGGTTCTTTGTTTCGAACCACAATGTGGAAGGTCCTGAGGACTTCCATGAAATTCTTAAAAGGCCTTGGCATAAAATGGTAGGACATATTACAAAGTCGTCAAAATATAATAAAAATATAACTGATCGCTGTCTGTACATGGAATGTTTATTTAAAAAAACGTAATTGGCGGGCTTTATATATACGCAAGAGACCCCAAAACAATGTTTTTTACTTTGTCTGTATGTTTGTGTATGTGCACGCTAATCTCAGAAATGGCCTAACCGATTTGGGTGCAGTTTTCAGAAATATTTTGTGATAGCCTTCGCTTAACATTTAGTGTTTAATTTATTTAAATCGGTTAACAAAAACTGTTTTCTCTTTATGTTTTTTAGTATTCCTTTTAACGGGTCGGATATATGTGAGTGCTTTTTTATACAGATTTGTGCACAATCTATCCAAATAAATAAAATTGGAGTGTCTGTATGTTATATTAAAATAACCGCTTTTTACTAAATGTAAATGTTTGTTTGCAAGGTATATGGTATATCTGCCTTGTAAACATACATATGCATAATAATATGTAAAATAGTATTTTTGAGAATTTTATCTGTCTGTTCGTACCCGCTAATCTCTGATATGGCTGGACCGATTTTGACGGGATTTTTACTGGCAGATAGCTGATGTAATAAGGAACGAATTGGGCTACTTTTATTTTAAAAATGTATGAAATAAAATAATTGAATAAAAGCTAGTAAAGTCGCGGGCACAGCTAGTAAACAAAATAAGGAAATAAATAAATAAACATTTTTAGGACACGTTTAAACCTAACAGTGTCAACAAATAGCTTGCTTTGGCTAATTATATTATTATTTGGATAATTATATATTATTGGCTAGTATATTCCCACAGAGCAAAAATTCGTCGCCGCGCGCCCCGCTACCGCGCGGCGGCAATTCTGTGCTCTGTGTATATTCCTAATTCGACTGTAGATTTTTATTTTATGTCTTATCTCAGATTTTTTAACTGCAAGAATTAATTTTGTAAATTTTATGTTTGTTTGAAATATAGTACTTTTTGTGGGTTCATTTACTACATCAAGAAACGACTGGTGATTTTTATACTTAAACAGTTAATATCACGAGTATTCACTTAACGATATTTAATTGAATTTTTTGCAGTTATACTGGCTTTCGTGCGATCGCCTCTTTGGTTGATCTAAATCGATGTACCACTTTGACGCACAGGTCCCGAATTCAATTCTCGGGTAGGCGAAACTGTTCTGTGAGTTTTTTTTCAGTTTACCTTAAAAACATAACGTTGTCTGTGATTGCATTTGTGCCCGATATGGCGACAGCTTATTACCCATCACATCATTAGACCTAAAATCGTCGGCTAATCGTAGGTGTATATGTACCTCTGTCTTTCGGGGATATTGGTATTACTTATTTATTTTATGTTATTTATTTAATTATTGCAAATATAGACACTTTTCTTTGGAATTGAAAACCACCATGACATTTGACCGCCTCGTTGGCTGAGTGGCTAGCGTACACGCCTAACGGCATCGACTAACCGCGAGGCTCGGGTTCGATTGCCGACGGGGACAGACGTTTGTGTGATGACCATAGATGTTTGTATTTCCGGGTCTGGCTGTTTATTAAATTTGTCCTGGTATCTATTTAAGTATTTCTAAGTATTATTATCATTGACTAACACCCATAATACAAGCATACAATTTGTCCAGTAATATTTATATTTATATTTCACGAACAACGGTAAGTTAGGATTCAGTTGCAGCTAATTCCTATACGGAACCTACAAGCTCGACTCCCACATGATAATTGGCAGGACAACAAAGACGGAAGAGCTTACTGCTTTGTACTCTCGTTGTTGCTCGCGACACGATAATCATCTGAGAAGAGATAACTCGAGACCATTACTTTCAGGTTTACACCTTCTGGGGTTCGTAAAGTGTTTTATATTATCTTAGGGCCTTAGAGAGCTTATTAATATAGAGTGCGCACATGTGACATGCCAAACAATTTTGCGATCTCTGAATGCACGCTTAATGCACTTTTCAACCTTTTTAATTTATTTAAAAAAAGACAGACAATGCACAAATGTCAATCAATTCTACAGTATTTGACAGAATAGACAACAAATGTTTGACATGTACTAATAATCTATCGAAAATAATTCATTTTTCATAATTATTTATTCATTTAGTTTTCATTGTTTTTAAGATGTATTCTGCTATCTGGGGCGGAGAGACAAATCCAACGAATTAAAAACCATGAAAATT
>DVZL01004100.1:0-13248 GCA_018236625.1 Lasaia peninsularis | reverse complement strand
TATAGCCTTTACGGATTCGGAAGAACCCTTCTAAGTAATAGTAAAAGAAATTTTGAAATCGGTTGTTTAACCTATTCAATACAAACATACAAAAATACAAAGGCTTCCTCTTTATAATATTAGTATAGACAAGACTTAATATAAAAATGTTTTAGTTTTATTAAAATACGTTAGCGAATAATTAGCAACAAAAAATTATGACCGTGAAAACGATGTTTGATTTTATCAGACACAATGTACAGAGTGAAACTATTTTAATTAATCGAATGTTTAATAATTATAGCGATGTTTAATGTTACTAAAACAATGTTATATAAGGTCGGTGTACGAAACTCGTTTTAGCACAGAGTTTTAACATAATAATAGTAATAAATATTACTGGCGAAATTACACAAATTGATCTAATCCTAAAGTAAGCAAATTAAATGCTTGTGTCATGGGTGTTAGACAACGTCACTAATACTACTTTAGTAGGTACTTATTATTCCGTGCTAATACATAGAAATACTTAAATAGATACAAGAATAAATTTAATAAACATCCAGACCCGGAAACACAAACATTCACGTTCACCACACAAATGTCTTTACCCGTCGGGAATCGAACCCATTTTTTATGTTTGTTATTTTCAAATTCCGGACGAAGGCAAATTCAAAATAACAAAAATCATTATATTCGGTCCAGCCGTTGATATTATTATCCATTATAAATTGATATTATTAATTATAAATGGTCTTTAGTAAGACCATTTATAATTAATAATATCAAACGACTGTGTTTTTACTGATATGTAGATTCGTAGAGTATTACCAGTAGATCGTCTGTTTGCTATATTTATAACTAGCGACCCGCCCCGGCTTCACACGTGTATACTATACCAGTTATACAAATACACATAAAAACCTTCCTCTTGAATCACCCCATTTATTAAAAAAACCGCATCAAAATCCGTTGCTTAGTTTTAAAGATTTAAGCCTACATAGGGACAGACAGAGAAAGTGACTTTGTTTTATAATATGTAGTGATACGATTAGTTAGTTTTAAATCGTTTATCTTTGAATAACGGTTCTTTACCTTTTAGTTCTGGGGGACTATTTGAACTAAATTCACAACTAAATAGAATAAAAATCATACACCCAGGATTAGCCAAGGTACTAAGGCCCTGATGTGATAGGTGACAAGCCTAACGCCACTTCGGGCACATTTCAATCCCGGGCAGTGTAATGCTTACATAGAAAAATCTGAAAAACATTTAAGAAAAGCTGCCTAACCTGGGAATTAAAGCCGTAATCCTTCGTGACTAACGGTTTTAACAGGCGACCGCCGTACTTTTTAATATTTTTTAATTTAATGCTTTTTAATTCTTGCATACTGTTTAATAATTTTTGGATCCTTGGTTTAATGCTACTTACAACTAAACGCAAGTCGCAGTGGCATCTTAATGATTTCGGTGTTTGTTTTTAACCAAAAGTACCTAATACCCCTTCTCGCATAGATATGTCGTTGAAAACAAAGTGAGGTAACGAAGAGCTATATCTCGAAGTTTCGGTAAAGAAATAATAATAATAATTCCAGGGACCACAAGTGGTCCGCGGACCACCGTTAAGAACCACTGCCTTAGAAGAATTATAATACCTTACTACCCACTGTGACCGTCACATTATACGCCGATACTTTATATATAATACTAAATTAATAAACCATAAATCATTTATTTTTGTTAACATTATATTCGTGCCAAAAATCTTGATTTTATTATTTTTCATCACAATGCCTTACGACATTAAACGTTTCTTTTTTAGATGGCTGGAAGTTTTTGTTGAGCTCCCCAGAAAGATAGAAAGAAAAAATATTGTTACGCTCATATCTACGAAGAGGTAGGCAGAGATACATATGTACTTTCGATTTGTCGACGATATTAGGTCTCAGTGTGTCATGTGACAGTACGTCCTTCCTCATTTCAATTTCGGGTTTCGGGTATAAACCTCGGGTTTACTCACGATGTTAGAAAAACTCATTGGTACATAGTGGGGTTTAAACCTTGTCTGCCGAAATAGATGTCCGAAGCGCATACTACTAGACCACCGAGGCTCAAGCTTGTAAGATTCCATATGAGACTTTGAACCGGAACTAACTTGTTTTGTTATAAACAATAATTACAAACTAGAAAACAAATGAATAGTTTTTATCATTATAGAACAAATATTACCTACTTAGTAAAATTGCCTTCGAGTATAAATAGTTTTCTTCCTAGACCAGTATTTCTTAGTTTGATTTTGCGGCCCATTTAGAAATTTAAAAATGCATGCCCTCCTGTATAAAGACAAAGAAATAATAAAATGTTATTAAAATACTTACTACGTTTACGATTTTATATATCGGTACATTTATCTGTTATACAGGATCTACTCTGCAAGAACTATGTTTTTATTGTAGCTGCATAGCGCTCTATGTGGTGATGTTGGTAGTGAACCAGTTACCTATGGCTCTTATGAGCTGCCTGGTAGGAAGGCAGTTGGTCTATTCTACACAGAGGGGCCGGAACATCACGGGGAACATACATACGTACATAACTTGATAATTTTAGGTTGGCGACGCAAAAATAAAGGCTATGTTTATAGCCGACGTGTAGTTTTTAATCGTCTACTTGTTGGCCTTCAATTCTAATTAAAATAGATCGGTTAAGAGGTTCTCAGCAACTGGTAAAATCTACAGATAATTATATGAATTATTAATTAAAATGTTAGAATAACATTTCTAATTTAAAATATTTATCTAAGTCAAAAATCCAATTTGTTGTTAGTTATTCCAGAAAATGGTTGCCAGATAGTTGTTAAATACCAATGAAAAAAAAAATCAGCCAAGTGCGAGTCGGACCCGTGCACGAAGGGCTCTACAGTATAGAATCGTCGAATAAAAATACTTTTTACATATACGACTTTATTCCAAATGTTTTATTTTGTAATGAATATGTATCGAGATATATCGTGCGACTACTCCTTGCCTTTACTCCGATCTAATAAATATGGAGAGCGACATCTATTGTTTGGGTTAGGTCGTATAATATACCAACTGCCTCCCTACCAGGCAGCTTGTAAAAGGCGAGCATAAGTTAACACATGACCACTGGTGGTAGAGTGCTGTGCAGCAACTCGCCCGGGTAGGGATCAACCGCCTTACCTGCCTGCCGCCATAACGACATTGTCGTGTTCCGGTCCAGAGGGTACCATAGCCGGTAGACTTGCACATAAGGTCTAACAGCTCGACCACAGTCCAGCGGTACACCTACAACATCTATGGTATCTATAGGCTACTGCTGTCTCTTACCATCAGGAGACTCGTGTGCCTGTTCGCTGTCTTATACTATAAAAAAAATATAAAAAAACGTCGTCTGTAAAAATAGTCAGTAATGTAGTTATTACGGTTCATGAGATACAGCCTGGTAATAGACAAACAGACAGTCGGACGGTGGTGGTTATGGAGACTCCATTACTAAGATTCCACCGTTTGCGTACGAAACCTTAAAAAGAAAAAATACAAATCCTATTGTTACAAAATGAAAAATGGACTAAACTCACAAACTCAACACCCAAAGCAATTTTTTGTTTTTAGGTCACAGGTATACAAACAAACACACATTCTCATTTTTAATATGAGTAGAGATGTACATGTTATTTCAGCAATCAACTTAGATGATGGTGATTCTAATCTTTTTGATTATAAAATTTTATGGAGGAAAATTACTTTAATACTAGATTTAAAAAAACATTTTGTTCCTTTGTAATTTTCCTTTGTAATTTGTCCTAGAGTGGATTCATCATGAGACCTAATATTTTCAGTTAATCGTGGGTGCATATGTACACCTACAATTTCTGGGATATGGGTTCACACCTTCACATAAGACCTTCACAGGTCTTTATTTTCTGATAATAAATCGCTATGCAGTAATTTGCCCGGGTAGAAATCCGCCACTTTACCTATTTCTGCTGCAATCATAATTGCACTGTCGTATTTTCGATCCGGAACGTAGCCAAGGTACTACGGCCCACATTGTGATAAGTGGCAAGCGTATCACTGCTTCGGGCTCATTCCAATCCCAGGCATTGTAATGCTTATTCAAAATAGTCTGAAAAACATTTAAGAAAAGTTTCTGAACCTGGGAATTGAACCCGGGACTCTACGCGGCTAACGGTCTTAACAGGCGACAGCACTATTGTTATGCCACAGAGGCGATTAAGATATTACAGATTTAAAATCCAGAGAAATAAATTCTTAACCAGTAGAATGTTACATTGTCACTGAGTGACATACGTCATATTTTCAACCGTGCAAAGCCGGGGCGCTAGTTAGTTTATAAAAGGGACAAAAAGATTGCGACCACTGATGCATATAATAAGAATTATATAAGGTATATAATAATAATAAACAAAGTGAAGATTTATATACGTATTCCGCAACCACAAAATATTTAGTTTAGAATTGTGCAATTTCACAGACGCGTAATTTAAAAATAGTTGCCCTTGTGATTTTAATAATTTCGTTGCATATTTCAATTATAAATCAACATAAATAAATATAAATTAATTGAACATAATACCTAACCTTAAAAATAACCTTAAAAATAATTTCATTCAAATGTAAACGTGTTTATGGTGAAATTTGATATAATTCTGTCATGAAACACCATAAGATGTTCACAAATTATTATTATTACTGGGAATATTGATACGAACACGTCTGATATTTCAAAACAAATTTTGTGTTGCAATAACAGATTTTTCTCATTAAATTACTTTCTCAACCTCGCAAACCTCAACTTTATAGAAAAGCATAAGAAACCTTTTTCTTTTTCTGCAATTAGCCTTGATGTTTTGCCATGCATTACTCCTTATTACATCAGATTACTGTAAACGTCCTGTCGAAATCGGTTCAGTCGTTCCAGATACTAACCGGAGCAAACAGGTCTGCCTGTCAAAAAAGTCAGACAAAAAAATCTAAAAAAAAAGGTAATTAGGTTTATGTGCCGTATATACAAACATATTATATACTCTGTTCACTCACCCCGTATAAACTTAAACGTCAAGATATAGTACCTAATATATGTATACTCTTTTAAATCATAGATGGCGTTAATGTAAAAACTTTTATCTACATTATCAAACATGGATTGCTCAGTTGCTTACGCCCATACCAAGAGAAAAGAAAAAAAAACATTGCAAGCTTGATGGTTTAAAAACTTATTGAAACATGAGTAACAATTATATTATTTAATACAAAGACTTAATTTATCATTATAAACAAATATAATATATTTATTTAACCGAATTATAAAAAAAATATATTTATTTAGTAGAAACCGGTTAGACCTACACTAACCTGGGTTCTGAAAAACATGGTGTGAGACAATATTTCGGAGATTAGCAGGTACAAATAGACGGACAGACACACAGGCAGACAAAAATTCTAAAAATTACTGTTTAGGCATATGTACCTTGCAAACATACATAAGCATTTAAAAAAAGCGGATATTTTAATTTTTTTTATGGGATAAGACAGCGAACAGGCACAACCGTGGCCTGTAGACACCGTAGATGTTGTAGGTGCGCCGCTGCCCTGTGGTCAGGCTGTTAGACCTTATGTGCAAATCTACCGGCTAGCCTGCCCTCCATACCGGAAGAAGACAATGTCATTACGGCGGCAGGAATAGGTAAGGCGGTGGAGTGAAAAAAGTTGGAGAAAAGCTCCAAAGTTTTCCGGTAAACTCAAAACCTTCTCGCCTTCGTATATTATTATTTATTACTATTACCGTAAGTTTCGATGACGCACATTTCGAGATACCGCTACAATGGACTAAGTTTGGTACATTATATTAGAACAATTTATTTTTCAACCTCATTGGTCGTGTAGGTTAGCGTAGGTATGTACCTAATAGAAATGATCATTCAGAAAGCACGAATTCGATTTTCAACAGGCGTAGAGATTCGGTTAGATTACCGTACCTAAAGGGTAATAAAAATAATAAAAATAATGTGTTATTGAAGAATTATTACGTTGTACGTTTTTACAAATTAAAAAATTAAAGGTTTTTGATTCACCTGTATGATTTTCAATGTTTGTTACTCGATCACTCCTTCAATTAAGATATAAGATGTAAGATTGGTAGCACTTCATAAGTAGTCATTTAGCTATTTTTTGTTTGATTGATACGGTTTACGCCTTTGTGGACGAGTCTGACATGTACTTGGCCGATTTTATATACAATTAGGGGAGCACACGAAAGGATTTGGGCAGTAACTCGGGCGCGTCAGATTATGATATGGTAGATAACTTGTAGCATCGTTAACCACCTTATTAGCTTGAAAAATGTACTCGGAGACGTCAGATGAAGATACGGTTGGTTCATTACATGCCAATAAATATATATTTAAATATTCTGACGATTTAACCGCCACGAACAGGAGTGGGAGGATCATAAACGTTCATAAAACAAGTCATTTGTGTTCAACAGCCAGTATGGCCAACTGGCTGATAGATATATTTCCGTCATCGGGGACCCATTGGTCATGTACAATATCAATATTTGAAGCGCTCGCTTAGGATTATATGTATGTAATTTTTTTATAGTTTTAGACGCTCCCCGCTCTGCTATAAATAAAAAAATTACATGACTATTTTTTTCTCCACTCAACTTGGACAAAACCAAATAAGTCCCCATGACGCTCGTGTTACTACATATTTAGCTTACTGGGCTCCCCTATCATTGGGAGACAACTTAGTATAAAAATGTCAAAAAGCAGTGAAATTATAAAACTATTTTTTGAAGTAAAGCTTTCCCTGGTTGTCTACTAAATAGCTGCAAGCCTGACTTCCTCTACGATTTTTGTGATGGACTGTTAGCAACAAAACTTCTGTGACTCAGTCAAGCAGCAAAATACTCATCGGGCATAAAATAACAAAAGTCTCAAAATACATGTTTGATTAACACAATAAAGAATGTGCATGTTTTTTTTTCACAATACTTCAAGTAATTATATAACTGAAAAAAATGACACTTGCAAAATAGTGATGAATAAGCAAAAATATATATATACAAACGATCACAATTTTCGTATGATCTAAACACCGCCATTTTAGCACACTTATTTGTGACGTCATCTTTCACTGAGAAGTGAGAACAATAAATTGACAACGAAGTGAAATTAAGTGAAGTGTAATAATTTCACTATATTATATTATAAATATTGTATTGTCCCTACGTGCGAAAATTTTCATATTATGTTCAAAGATGCAAAAATAAGTACATAATATCAATTGACATGACGTTGGCAGCTGACCGTGACGTCATGTTATGGCATTGCGTTTTCGAAATTTGCGAGGGAATTTTAAAAATACTACTTTTAAAGAATTAATTTTATGAATAAAAACTTGAATATTAGCAAAAATATTTACGTGGGTATATTTCTTCAGCGATAAAGATTACACGTTATTTTTTGGGACATATCTAAATCACATGCAAATTCCCTATCATATGCGATCTGAGGCTTTTCCTATTTTACAAATTACAATGGTCCTGTAAAAAATGCTCCCACGATAAAACCCATTCGTCAGTCTAAGATGACTTATACGTTCCAAGGTCTTTGTACGATCAGGGTTTCAACTTATGATGGTCTATTACATATTTTATAGTGACAGTTGTTTTAGCCATAATTTCTGAACTACAATACTTATGACTTGGAAGAAGTTACGACATAGTCTGTAAACTATTCCCTACCCAATAAAGAAAAATGATAAATATTAAATTAAACTTAAAACTTTTAGACTATTATTATTAAGTAACCAATAAACTGTTTGTCAAATACAAAAAAAAATCAGAACGCAGTAAAACAAAAATAATAACTGATCAAGTTTTGGCACGCCTAAAAAACCTGTGCCAAAAGTACTACCGTATTTGTAAAATATTGTTATTAATTTTAATTTATTGAGTGCGCCCTTAACATTTATCAATCAAGTTATTATATATGGCATAATTACAATGTCACGGAGTTTTTATTAAAAAAAAATATCGTCAAACCTAAATCCCAATAGGGGTAGGCAGAGGTACATATGCACTCACTATTAGCCAATAATATCAGCTCCCATAATGCGACAAGTCCGTCGTCATATTGAGCACAAATCCATCAACAAAGTTAAGCTTTTCGGATAAACTAAAAAAATATAAAAGTTGAAATCTTTCGGAAATTCACTTCATTATGCTAATATTGGGTGCTTGCACATGTATCTCTACCTACTCCTCTGAAGACATGGGCGTGAAGATACAAATATTTCAGATAATTTTAAATTCCAGAAAGTATTTAATACGTGTTTAGTTACATAGCGATACGCGGTATTCCTGTCATAGCATTACGGACAAACACCATTTTGTCGTCACCGTTTTCACACAAACAATGGCTGCGTCCACAATCCTTGGATAATAAATTGCATCGATTTCGCGCGTTTTTAAAATATCGGCCACTAATTAAAAAAACAGAGAAAAAAGAACAGAGTTTCTTGACGATTCATCTAGGTTGGCACTGAATGTTTTTTTTTTGGATATATCAGCGAGCCTACTCGCTGATATATCCAAAAAAAAACACGGGTCTCCTGATGGTAAGAGACAACCATGGCCTATAGAAACCATAGACGTTGTAGGTGCGTCGCTACTTTATGGTCAGCCTGTTAGACTCTATGTGCAAGTTTGCCAGCTACCCTATCCTCCGGACCAGAACATGACAATGTCATTATGGCGGCAGGAATAGATGAGGCGGTGGATCCCTACCCAGGCGAGAAGCTGCACAGCACTCTATCACCAGTGGTCATGTTGGTAGTGACCCAGTTAACCTATCGCTCGCCTCTTACGAGCTGTCTGGTTAATCTATACAGAGGACCCGTACCAACACGGTTAAAATTACAGGGTTTTATTCCAGTAGTCCATGTTCAAACCCGGTAATGTACCAATGAGTTTTTCTAATTTAAGTACATTTTTAAGCGCTCTTATGGTATCGGAAAACATCTAAGAAAAGTTAGGATTTGTGCCCGAAATGGTATCGGACTTACCACCTGTCACATTATGAGACCCAATATCGTCGGCTAATCGTGGGTGTATATGTATCTCGGGTTACCCTTTCGGGGAAATGGGCGTGACGATATTTATTCATTTTATTATTATTAAAAAGTGCCAAAACGGGAAGTTGGTTTTTGAGTAATAATGATAATTTATTAGTCCTTTTTATGTAACGTTCTAAATTTGATTCGAGATAAGTTTTTAAAAGAAACGCCAAGACTATTACGCTTTTACTTAAATACAATTTAGGCGATTAAACATTGATTTATTATTCCGAATCAAGACATACTAGAGGAACGTCTTGATCGTATACTAATGGAAAAGGTAAAGTATGTAATATAAAAGATAAAGGTAAGATATAAATCCTTTTAAGTAATCGCTAAACCTTTTTAATAAAAATGGTATTGAAAGTCATAATATCTTTTATGCAATTTATGACTGGCCGAAAGTTTAGTTAGATTGCTTTGCTATACATCCATATTTTCACGCCGGTTGCCTTGCAAGGTTGGCAGAGAGTATCGAGTGCCAAGTGTCATGATTCCTAGATACCTTATTCTATTTGTAAAAACGCGCTTATTTCGGAGACTCTTGACTACACCCAGTTTCTTTCCTTAATCTTTAAGTTTAATATCTTTTTGCGATCGCTCTATAGTAATGTATAATCTAGGACTCTCTCGAAATATCAGTGACATATGTTTAGTGTCATCTAACTACAAGAAAACAGGAGCCAAATGTATATCGTCATGTTTTATTTACAGTGCTATCGACTTATCCGTGACAAAATAGGATTTGGTGATTGACGTCATTGATTTGAATGCGCGCTTTTCTTAAGATCATGAAGCTGAAGGTACTGGAGACTGCTATCTCACTCTTACAAGGCCGGTTTGTTTTGATGTTATCCAGTTTAGAAAGAGTTAGCAATACTAAATATTCAGGATAGATCGATGTTAGGAGTGTAAGCTCCAGATATTACTATTAGTTTTTCTTTTAGCGTTAATGAAATTAAATTATTCTTAAATTTCATCGGCTTATTGCAAGAAGTCATTACCTTACATTAGCCTAATTTTAAGTTATGCAATGTATAAGTTTTTAAAGTATTAAAGTCATGTTATCAAAAGTACGTTAATATGTACGTAAACTAAAACAGATTTATAAAGTTGCATATATTTTAATAATAAAATTAACATAAAAATGCCGAATCAATAAGCAATTATTTTTTTTAAAAACAAAAAACTAAAATTAGTGACTTCTTGCTATTTTAATCTGTTTTAAGATAAAATTAATTACTTCTTGAAATTATGTTTCTACGCTTGTATATGCATTAATCAGTCTAAAATAATATAATTAAAACAGTTGTACTCATCTCAGCTTCAATGGGGAATAGTTGATTATACAACTATTCCGCATCGGAGCTTTCTTCCTCTGGTATAAAGTCTCGTCCTGCTTTTTCAGGCAAATTTTGAAACCAATGATGCAGTTCTTTGGTACGGTTTGGATTAATGAGTTTTGTTTCAGAAAATATCTAAACTATTATATTGTTAGAAAATGTAAATACTATTTTATGACTTCTATGACAGGCAAAGTTTAAAAATTGTATTTATCGTCTTTATGGTTACGGTAATAACACTATTATTTTGGTACATAGAAACTAGTATGTTTTAGCTATAGATAGTACTAAACGAGGTGAGTTCAATGCCGTAGCTAACTGCACTTAGTGATTTTTTGCCAATAATGAGTTCTTGCAGTAAGCCGACGATATGCAAATACTTCTTGTTTGAAACATGAGTTTGCTTAATTTTTTGTAGGTAGATGCAGTGAGATCTCAAAGAAATGACCAGTTATTTGAAAATCATCCAGGGCTACAAATTTTTGAGCCAAAGTTTTCAAAACACCCTGAAAATTTTAAAAACACAATATCAGACCCAAACAAACAGAGTTGCCATACATTAGAAGCAACCAAATTAATGGAATCACAACTAAAAAGCCATCTTATAGGTTTAGTAAGGGTATTGTTTGGAGATGATATACAGTACAGATGGGTAGACGCATACTTCCCCTTCACTCATCCATCATGGGAACTAGAGATTTTGTATGAAAATGAATGGTTAGAGATATTAGGTTGTGGAATAGTTAGAAATGAGATTCTATTAAATGCTGGTCCAAATAACAGCATAGCATATGCTTTTGGATTAGGTCTAGAGAGGCTGGCAATGGCATTATATAAAATACCAGACATAAGGTTAATGTGGAGTACAGATCCTGGGTTTTTATTACAGTTTGAAGATAAGAAAGTGAATGCCAAAATAACTTATAAGCCTGTCTCAATATATCCACAGTGTACTAATGACTTGTCATTCTGGTTACCATCTAACCATTCTATTGATACCTTCATGAGCAATGATTTTTATGACTTGGTCAGAGATATTGGTGGTGATGTTGTGGAACAGGTAAGAACTTTTTTGCTTTAAAAACTTCATTATATTATAAAACTTCATTATATAATTACTATTGTAGATTTAAGTATGGCTAAATCTAGAGATTTTATTTGACTTTTTTAATGATGCACACACTTTACCCAAGTCTCTTGGGGAGTAGGCAGAGAGTATCAACTGCCAGTGCCAAGTGTCACAATTTCTCCTTACTTGCCTAGCTTCCTCATTGCTCTCTTATACAAACACACCGGTTCCGAAAACTCTTGACTTTAAATTAATTGATAACATACAACCGATTTACATTTGCATTGCTATTGTATTATAGCAGTCTACTTCTTTATTGTATATCTGTTTGGTAAATCGTGCATCTTTCTTTCTTTCCATATGCCCAAACCATCAGAGTGGTTCCTTGCCTTTTCTAATTTTTACACTGAATTTTTCTATCCCATTCTCTCAATCTCATTGCGAATGTGGTTGACATGTGTTACTCCAAAAAATTATTGGAGCACACATATTTCAACCACATTTATCTTCTTTCAAATTCGTTTTTTATTATGTTTGAGTCTTCAGCCACTGTATGATTGGTGAGCATGGTTATTGCAACGACAATAAGTAAACATTGCTTTTTTTGTTCCCAATTTGCTGTAGTACTTTTAAATAATTCTATAGAGAAATATCTAACAAACATAATAAAAATTTCTGGATGTATTGCACAAATTGATCGACTCAACTTCCAACTCCTAATCCATACCTACATTATACATACATATAAATATTTTGTGACAGGTTCTCAGAGAATTAAATTTTATTGTGTAATTGGTGATACTGTTATTACGCAAATATTCAAGTAACTATATTCTAGCCAGTATAGAAGTAAATTCAATACAGAGATCAAAAAACAGACGTCAGTAGCCATTTGGGTGTGGTGAACTTAGACATGTCACTCAACCATAGACAAAAAAAATTCCAAAGGTACCCTAGACCAAGGGTGGGCAAAATTTTAGTACAAGGGTTCAAAAGTTAAAATTAGTTTTAAAAAGGGTTTGGAATGTAATCATTTTCTACTTGAGTCAACCAGGGTTTCATTTCCAAAATGATGTGTCGAATAATTTCATTGCATGTTTAACACTAATACACAAACTTATTTAACCCATACTTTGATATATTTTTCATTTCAGGTAAAACTAAAGGACAAATTTGTACATCCCAAAACTAAGAAGCACAGTCTGTGTTACAGTATTGTTTATCGACACCTAGAAAGAACTCTTACACAGGCTGAAGTAAACGAAGTACATAAAGAGATAGCAAAAGCTGCAACTAAAGCATTTAATGTTGTTATTAGATAAATAAATTGTTGTTTAAATATATAGTGCCATTTTTGTAGAGTTCCGTACCCAAAAGATATAAACGGGGCCCTATTACTAAGAGTCCGATGTCCGTCGGTCTCTGTCACCAGGCTATATTTCATGAATCGTGATAACTAGATAGTTCAAGTCAAGTTTACACAGATGATGTCTTTCTGTCGCCGCTATAGCAACATCTATCTCATACCATCAGGAGACCCGTGTGCCCGTTCACTGTCTTATACCATAAAAAAAATAAAAAAACGTCCGACCGAGGTGACCGATTCATAGTACTCGGAATAGGGAATATGCATGTGATTTAGATATGGCCGAAAAAAATAACGTGTAATCTTTAATGCTGAAGAAATATACC
>DVZL01004099.1:0-13250 GCA_018236625.1 Lasaia peninsularis | reverse complement strand
CAGTCACGAGTGTAATTAATTAATTTAAGTTTTTAATTAGAAACAAGTTAGAAGTACTTAACTAAGTAAAAGTAACTAAGTACTCACTTTTTACAATTTACCAATATTAAATTTAATTACTTAATTAATTAGGTGGTATTTTTATAAGTTTAATATAGTTGCCCCGTACAGTGGCCACTCAAAGACACCGCCACCGCCATTTTGCGTCGGTTGAGCTGTCATATTCATTTTATGATATATTTTTTCGAAACCTATAAAACTATAAAATCCATGGCTATTTATTTATTTGTCATCTTCTGCATTGAAGGATGCTAGAGTAAGAGATGCATTTATATTCCTATTTTTTTATAAAATGCTTCCAAATGAGGATGATGGTTTAAAAAGAGACGCATTCATCTGAAAATTTTGGTTGATCCATTGAAATTTGTCCAAGTCAACAACAGCCACTAAAAAAAATCTATTATTATACGATTACAAACGCGTTCTTCAAGAAAATACAATGCATCGCACAATATTTCAAATGATCCTAAGGAGTGATATTGCAATTTGCACAGTTGCAGTAACAGCACTTTCATACATTGTCAAATAAATATTAAGTTCTAAAGCTCTACGACTTCTCCCATCTTGAAATCTCGGACACGGCTCTTCTAATCGCGAATCTCGTTGTTCACTATTTTTAGTTGCTATACGTTGTTGCGTACGCGGCCGCAAATCTTGGAAAGGTTGTCCCCGTTGGTCGTCACTTTCAGTAGCTCTACGTTGTTGCGCACGCTGCCGCAAATCTGGAAGACGTTGTTCTCGCTGTTGGTCACTTTCAGTGGCTCTACGTTGTTGCCCATACGCCACAAATCTGGAAGACATTGTTCTCGCTGGTGGTAACTTTCAGTGGCTCTACGTTGTTGCGCATACTGCCACAAATCTCGGAGACTTTGTTCTCGCTGGTGGTCACTTTCAGTAGCTATATGTTGTTGGGCATACTGCCACAAATCTTGGAGACATTGTTCTTGCTGGTGGTCACTTTCAGTAGCTATATGTTGTTGGGCATACTGCCGCAAATCTTGGAGACATTGTTCCCGCTGGCGGTCACTTTCAGTGGCTATATGTTGTTGGGCATACTGCCGCAAATCTTGGAGACATTGTTCCCGCTGGCGGTCACTTTCAGTGGCTATACGTTGTTGCGCATACTGTCACAAATCTTGGAGACGTTGTTCTTACTGGAGGTCACTTTCAGTGGCTATACGTTGTTGCGCACACTGCCGCATATTTTGCAGGCGTTTTTCCCATTGTTCATCATTTTCTGTTTGTATAATGTAGGTTAACTTTTGCAAGCATATTTTTTTTGCGGCACGTGTAGGACGAGCGGAAATCTTATTATTTTCATGAAATTTTTCTTGTAATGAGTCTTTACTGTGTAAAATTTGAGAAACATTTATGGGACGAGCGGACATTTTGAGACGAATCGCGGCTTCGCGAAGTTAAATTGTTCATCCACATTTTTTTCAAACTTATTTAGGCATAAAATATTTGACCGTTTTGACTTATCTGACACTTCGTAACCAACAATTTTTTGCCTCTGTGGTGTAACGGTACGGTGGTCGACCAGGCAATATCTTCTGTGATACAATACCGAATACTCGGCTCAAATGCTATAAAACAAGCATAGTTTTAGGTACCACACACTGGACAACCATCGTTACGACCATATGTCACTGATCTAACAGATACACACTGTTGGGCTGCACGTCATGAAATAATCAATATTTTAATATTGTGTAACTCTCAGTTCTAATTACTAGATTTTATCGAAGGTAATTGTAAAACAATGTAACATCTGTTAAAAAATATCCAATGCATACACAGGGTATTTTCTTTATTGAATGTCTAATTTGAAGGCAATATGGCGTTGCTATCATCAAATAAAAAACTTTTCATATCCTTTAATATATTTTTTTAAAACCAATTTATTTATCAAGTTCCTGTCTTCTACCCCCACCGCACTTCGATTACTATTTAAATGAGCCAATTTAAGTATTTAAATATAACACTGTACAAATTATGTAATACTTTTGAACACAAATTGATAGACATACAAAGTAAGCAAATTATATACTTTTATTATTACTGCCTTATTCCGTAAAAAAAGAATAAACATGATATCAAGTTTAGAATATATCCTTTTCTTATATAGATATAATCTTATGTATTAAAAATCTTAGGGTAGGCTTTAAGACGTGTGCTTGAAGACAGTACATACACACATATACGTAATATCTTCACGACATGTCAATTGTGGGGTAGGCATTGTGTATCGAGTGTCAAGTGTCACGATCCCTTCACACTTGCCAAGCTTCCTCCATATTAATTACTTTCTTCATACAAACGCTATCTGACTGATGCTCTTCAGCAATTCCAGCAAAAAGCCTAGGTCTTTCCGGGCAGTGTATGTCTTCTTTGTCAGCCTTTCATCTGTCATAATATGCCCATATGACCAAACCATGGAAGCACGCCTTCTTTATTTCTCTACTTTGGAAAACTACTACTACTTTTGTTGAACTACTTTTTACAATTTTTATTCGTATTAATTTTTCAAAATCAATTTAACAAGTGTTTGCTTTTAAAAATCTCATAAGTTGGAGAGGAGATAACTTAAGCATTTTCCAGCTAATAATAATAAAAATAAGACTTACAATGAGACTACGTACAACATGTTTGATTTAACATTTGCCCTTCATATTTTGATGGCTTAGAGAGTGGCAATTGGGTAACGTAAAGCAAGAGATTTTAGTAAATAAAAAAGTCGTTTTTTTAATACATCTTGACGTTTATGCCTGCGCTAGATAATCATTGTTGTGCTCATCGTGCAATAATTATTATTATTGTTAAATAAAACAATATTCATTATAAATTGATTATTTATTTAGTCAGTTGCCTTCACTTATCTTTACTAAATAGATTTACTATAACTAAAAGATTATTTTCACACACTCAAAATCTTAAATATCAATCTCCAATATTATTCCCAAAAAATTCTCTTTTGATTTAAATTTTTATTTAAAAATAGTGCAAGACCATTACGCGGTAATAGGAGACATTTACATATCTGGTATTTTTATAATTTTACGGATTGCGAAGAAGATTAAACTGCAAGGCCAGCGAAATCAGTGAATAGATGGTGTTGAATGTCTGAAACAAAGGTTTAGATCATTATGAATGTAGCTCTTTACTCTATCCCCTGTTCAATCATGATAACTACTACCTGATATGATATTTCTTTTTAGTATGGAAGATTTTTTTTTAATACCTTGAAATTTATCGTGAAATTTATATTTAATGGTCAACTTAGCCACAAATAAAGGATTCAAAATTTACCTTTTTACTTCCATTACAAATATAATTTCCAAAGATTCATTCTCTCATAATAATTTGTTGACCTAACAAGATTAAATGCGCCATTTTTTTCTTTTATTGTTATAAGGCCAAGTAAAATTTTACTCAAACATATACTCGTAATCTATCAATGGAGAATACAGAACTTTTTTAGAATTGCTGAAGAATTCCCAAACGTGAAAATTAGTAAGTATGGTAAGATATATGGTTGTTTGTTACCATATCACAAAAAAAACTAGTGAACGGTTTATGATGAAACTTTATAATAATGTAGCTTATACATCAGAATTACACATATGCTACTAATATCGACTACATTAAAAAGAAAGTTTGGTTTTACGCAATAAGTATTATAAGTCGGAAAAAAACTGCACTTTAAAAATTCACGCGAGTGAAGCCGCGACGACGACGAGCTCTCGCTAGTCTAGTCTGCTAGTAATTAATATTGATTAAAATTCACCAAAATAAATAATTGTTCTTATAAAATGTGAAATTTAATCTTTGTTCGTCTTTTGGATGATACAATAACACCTCCTACTACATACACCACAGTATACTACAGGCTCAAGTAAGATATAAAAAAATTAAATATAAAACGTACATTTAATATAAAAGGTCTCGAAATACGAAAAACACCAAACATAAACACTTCTGCTGAAACTAAGAATTGGTCTAAAAAATTAGACACATATTTGTACAAAGGTCCGCCAGCTAGTATGACGCTAAGTATTTGACTCAAAAGTTCTGCTGTTTCGTTAATCTGCAAAAGTAAACGTTTCATTAAGTGCATTACGTATCCACTCAGTTGCTTAATACAAAAACATATACGTTTCATTTATATGTTCCCTAATAAATAGCATCGAAGGTAGGGAACAATTCAATGTTTGTAATAACATTTATTAAAAACTGTGATATAAAGCTTCCGGTAAGTTTTTCTAGAAGAGAAGAAATAATAAGTCAGCACCACCACCCACAAACATTCGCATTATCAAGAGTGGCACAGACAACAATATATTTTATGAATAAGTACTTTATTTACTTGGAGGTTTCTAGGATATATCCGTTTTCACAATATCAAATGAAATGAATTACTAGTGGCGGTATTTTGGGTTATTCACCAATTATTTATTTAGATTCTTTATTAATCAAAATTATGTACAAAACGAACTTAATGCCAATAAGCATTTTGTCTCAGTTTAGCCTGACTGCCTCGTTGGTCGAGTGGACAGCGTACATGCCTCGCCCCATCGACTAACCGCGAACCGCGGGTTCGATTCCCAACGGGACCAGACATTTGTGTGATGAACTTTGATGTTTGTATTTAAGCGTCTGGGTGTTTATTAAATTTATTCTTATATCTATTTAAGTATTTCTGTGTATTAGTATCGTTGTATAAAAACTTATAACATAAGCATTCAATTTGCTTATTTTGGGGTTAGATCAATTTGTGTAATTTAACCAGGAGTATTTATTATTTATTTTATTACCCTGGGTAGTGGAGACAAATAAACTTAGATGGTACTTTAAAGTTAATCACAGAATAGGTATATAATTAGAGTTAACAACAACACAATTCAATAATTTTAAAACTAAAATGTAGTGGATCTAACAAAATAAAATAGATAACGATATGGAGACTAAGCTAAATAAGCAAATATATGAATACACACTAAGATACATATATAACAAACAATACATAAACAGTATACATAAAAATAAGAAATAAAAATATAAAGACACATAGTAAGAACATTAGACATCAATGATTGAGATTGAGATGAACCAGAATTTTGAGACTTTAAGAAGTGCTAATAGACACGTGATTTAAATATGGGCACAGAATTTCACTCACGTACCACTACAGGAGAAGCATTTCGCAGTTATGGTAAAAGATTCCGAATAAGATGTAGTATTATGTACAGGAATCATCAATCAATTTCTAAACTGAAGATCTTACAACTTGGAACAAATGACAGGTTATTTTGGAAACTATGTTTTACAAAATTAAAATAGAAAAAATGATATCTGACAGTATGTTCATGATTTAAAGCCAATTTTAGATTTTGGCTTTATCCCTTCTCCCACGGAAACCCCTTAAGTTAATGAGATAAAACGTAGCATATATGTTACTCGGTAGTACAAAGTATAATCTTACAAAGTTTCACTGTAATCGGTCCAGTAGATTTTGCTTGATTGAACAGACAGGCAAACACGAATTCTAAAAATGCAAAAATTGTGTTCTGCTGCTTGTTTTTAGTCACCTGGACCTACTATTTCTTAATTATCATCAATGTATAGATTTCACTTTTCTACAGTTTTATTATAAGGTATAGAATATATTTTAACATTAATTAAAATATGATTAATGTTTAGTGACTGTGATTATGTGCTTGGAGACATTTACTATTACTTATATTTATAAAACTAAATATAACTTACCGATTTACTTATATGGTGGTATGGTTCTACCAATATAAGCATTGATAGTAAATGATTCAATATCCAAAAACAACCAGGAACAAAACTTGCTGCACTGCTCCCGGAATCACCTAAATATATATTAAATTGAATGCAATACGTTGCTGGTGTTCCACAAGGATACCTTTTAAATTCTTTGCTATTTAATATGTAATTTACTACTAATATTTAATCACATATAAATGTCTATGGAACCAGTTATTACCACGGTGTCATTAATTACCTTTCAAATAGTATTATTAAAAATGATGATAATAATATTTGATGATAACGATAACCGTGTCATTTCGGTCCTAAAATTATTTGTCGTCTGTTTGTATCCCGGCCGTGATTCACGCTAAAACTTATTGAAGTGATCGTAACGAAATTTGAATATTGAGTAGCCTATATAAAAAGTTATATTATACTACTTTTCTCGGATTAGTAAAGGGGATTCCATAAAATTTGAAATTGGCTATCTAAAACATAAACGTACAGTCACATTACATTACTTCTTCTTTTACTTTGAACCTTCACAACTTTATTGTTCTGTATTTTTTTTTTCAAAGTTGTACTACATAAAGTACAAAAATTACAGACATTAACGACTCCCATATAAAAACTTTTTTTATAGTATAACTTTATCCTTAATGTATCCTCAACGTTAGCATTATATTGGTTTGATATAAGAATATTGTATTTTTTAATATTTTTATATACTTACCATATGTTTGAAAATACAAACGAAGATACAAAAATGTAGTTGTTAAATGAAATATAAAAAAGAAATACAAGATAAGACACACGAATCCTTCATTTTTATTTACATTTTTCAGTAAATGTTTAGTTGACCAAAAAGAAAAAGCAAGCTTGCGTATAATTTTGGAAGTAGAAGCAGCTGGTATTATCTCTGCAGTAGTACCTGGCAAAAGCGACAAAAGACTTTAAAGTAACTTATAGTGTAGCCATTGAAAGGACACGAGCGATAAAGATTAGATTGGACACATATAAAAACTCGATCAATACATAATTATGAAAAATGAATCATTTTCAATAAATGACTAGTACATATTAACATTTGTTGTCCATCCTGTCAAAAACTCTAAGTAGTAATGATTGACATTTATGCATTGTCTGTATTTTTTAAATCAAATGTTGGTTGAAAAGTGACAAATGTTTAACACTTCAGCGTGCGTTCAGAATTTTTTTTATGTAAATTAAAGTTTCTATTTCCGAAAATAATTTCTAAGATTTATTGTATACCTTATACTTTTACCCTAACGAAAAATTATTTTTGTATTTTTTTTTCCTTTTTAATCTCTTTCTGTATGTATTATTCATCGTAATAATATACTTTTATATGTCTATCCATATTAATATTTATTTTGTATCTTTGTATTACGTTCATCAAAGCCTAAATTAGTGCAGCTAAAAGTTAACACGACATGCATTGACTGATAAGCGGTACGAAGTTGACTGCGTCAGCTAGTATAATATTACATGAAATTGGAGATTTCAGAAAAAAAAATCTGTGGTTTGGCACACTATTCAAAATTGTGAAAGCGCGAGCCTCGCGGTCAGACAGTCATAATATATCAACAATGAAGAATTGAAGGCGATAGTGGAAGCAGATTCAACACAACCTGCAGACTTTGTTTAAATTACAGACGACTATAAGATAACTTATAGTGTAACCACTAAAAGGAAATTAGTGATAGTAGATTATATTGTATATTATCATGTTGAAATTTTACCATGATGAAATTTTATTTGTATACTGAGTCGGTTTGAGATTGGGTAAACTATATTAGTGTATATAAACCTAAGGTGATCTTTATTTTGTAATAGGTTTTTACCTATGAAATTGGAAATTTAAAAACATTTTCAGATCTAATTAGTTATGGTCTGGCGAGCAATTCGAAATAAAGAAAGCGCGAGTTTCGCGGTCAGCCCGTAACTTTCATCGACAATGAGAAATTGAAGGTGATAGTGGAAGCGGAACCAACTCAATTTACGACTGAGCGCGCTCCAAGGTTTGGAATTGGTGTCAAAACAACATTGACACTCTCAAATTGGAAAGATGAAAAAACTAGATAAGAAGGTAGGTGCCACATAAACTAAGTGACCAGTTTTTTCAGACCAGAAATTGTTGCCTGCCATAAAAAGTCGACTTTATGCAATATCGACACAACCCGGGCCAATATAGTGGACTAAAGGTTTACTATAGGAAGATGATGATGATTGTTTGGTGAATCAATGTTGGACTCGTGCAACACTAATTTTTATCGACTTGTGCAACTGTGATGGTAGATATCTATTGGAAGGAATTATAAGCAATGGTGCAGCAGCTTTTTTGTTCTTCACCGTTGTTTCTCCACAATAACGACAGAAAACGCACTCGCTGACATCATAGACCTACAAACTACCATCAAAATTACGAAATTGTTTCGATAATTTGGGCCAGCACTTTATTTAAATACAGAATAGTTAAGTTTTATTTTCTGGAAATGTCGTTGTAATCGAGTTATTGTTGAATAAAAACCTCCTACAATATCATTAGAATACGAAGATAAATTTCGCCACCAGTTACAAAGTTGGAATCGTGAAGCCCCGGCTCAAATCTCGATCCAATTGTTTCTTTTAATATTTCACATTTTATATTAAGTATTCATATTTCATCAGTAAGTAATTTGCGTAGTTATATTTATATGTTAATATACTTCCAAAAAATATTATGTTACAAAAAAACACCGAACAAAGCTCGGTCACCTATTTAAATACTGAATATGTTTCTGAGTTTTGGAATAAAATGAAATTTATTTGCCGAGTATGTGTGTTTGAAAGTTGTTACAAAGTAAAAAAATTACTAGTTTTTAAACTAACGCGTGCCATGGCTAATATTTCAATTACAACGGGTCAAAACGCGTACTTTCTTACTTGTTTTATTTATATATCTCGATCGTTTCGATCCTGTTGCAAGAATCGTGATCACGAGAGAACAGCGGGGCTATTGTGTATCTTTTTGACAGTTAAATGATACGAACTCCAAGGTCGAATTTTCGTATATTCACTGTCAAATGGCATGTTTCGTATTGTCTAATTCCAGCCAACAACTATTATGACGTCACGAGAATAATTAGACAATACGAAACACGTCATTTGACAGTGAATATACGAAAATTCGAGCTTGGAGTTCGTATCATTTAACTGTCAAAAAGATACACAATAGCCCCGCTGGTGTAGAGAGTTTCCTCCGTCTGCCAATTCGGAATAAATTTCTAATTACCCCCATTTGCTTATTAATATTATAGTCCCTACGCACACTACTAACCGTGTCAAAAAAAATTATACGATCATAATATTGTACCACAATGTGGTGTGAAAATATATTTACACTTAATTTATATTTATTGATTAATTATTAGGCTATATCATATTACATACTAATCCTTATTTTAATTTTATTTTAGATCCGATAACTCAAAATTTTATTTTTAATTATTAAATTTTCGTTAGTATTATATTTGGACATTTCAAAAGTACACAAAACTAACGGTCTTAAAAACTACTAAATAATACATTTGTTTTTGAAATTAATTCACTACACACACATTAAATTTCGTTTTAATTAAAAAATCCTTAGCCTATATCCCCGAAAAGGTAGGCAGAAGTTTATATGCACCCACGATTAGCTGATGATATTATGGAAACTTAAAAAAGTCTCTTCTCGTAAACATATTATTACCTTTTTTTCATATTTTATTTTTTTATAAAAAAATTCACTACTATGAAAAAAGTTAGCTCTTCTAATAAAAATATAGTACCGACTGTAATAATTATATAGGTACTTACTTTGGGACTTCTTTAAAATTATCACTAAGTGGCTGTTAATGTTTTTAAATATGCCGTTTATTAATAACATCAAGTAGAATATTTGTAGTTTCAGCAACCAATCAATTCCGATTTTGATAGAGAGTGTTACGATAATCAATAATTTGTCAGCTGTAAAATTACTTTTTGTTTATAAAACTTTTATTTATATTACTCAGAATTTTGAAAACTGTTACAAAGCAACGCTTTATAACACAGATAAAGGAAACATTTTGAAAACTGTAACTGTTCATCATTTTAAAATTACTACCACCTTCACCCTGAATGCATATAGGTATTAAATTGGAATTCACATCAAATATTCAAATATTTGTAATTAGCTCAAAAGTCTAAAATACCTTTGAGCTAATTACAAATCCTAAATAAGTCATAAAGAGTACATGTCCTCTAGTTGATATGAAATTTGACATGTGCAGTGCTTTTAAAGCACATATAAGAAAAATTCCATTTTAAAATTATAAACTTACCAAACAGGTTTGTAGGTCTGATTCACACTTGACCTGGTTTTTGTAGTTATGTCTAGTTAATGTTAATTGGTTTTTATTAATAATAATCTTAATAATTACACTTAATAGACGCTACTGCGTATGTAACAATTTTATTTATAGTTGTATAATACTAAGAAAATATTGTGCAATTTAACGTACCGACATAGGCGAAACTTAAATTTTCCCAGTCTTTCCAGAAATCCGTTACAAAACGAGATATAATCGTGGTAATTGTTATTAATAATAATGATATAAATAATATAAATAAAGTTTTTGCTTTAGGCGCAAATGCATAATTGAAATCTCCTAATTTCGCATTTATCTAAAAAAATATGATCAATATATTTTGGGTGAATCTATCCATACGGTAAGATATGTACGAATAATTTGTAATTATTCGTTCGGCTTAAAATGAAATAATTTATTATTGGTACTGAGCGAAATATTTTTCGGGGGCAATACAAAAAATTATAAAAATTATCTAACCGTTACCAAGCTAAAAAAATAACCCAACAATCTTACCGTTGCTAAGCTTTTTTATACAATTATAATTTTATGATTACAATAAAAAAATAACCCAACAACTTAGCCGTAGCTAAACTTATTCTGCAGATTTTTTTTTGAGTACAAAAAAAAATAACCCGGTAACCTAACAGTCACCAAACTTATTTTTAGAGAACTATCACTTCTCTGACGCAATAAAAAAAAATTCACATGCATAGTTCAATGACCTTAAATATATTAACACTTAAAAAGTATACATTTGAATCAACACTTAATCATTTTCACTAAATCATTATCTAGTTCATATTTTGTTTAAAATAAAACAAAAAACGTATTCGCAAGGATGACTCTTGCTAAATTATTCGCTTGGTATTTATTTTCAAACATAGTACATAGTATGAGCACATTATTAAAAAAAAGTACCTTCATGCCTATTATCCCTGAAGGTGCGATGATGATCCACGACTCGTAAGTCCAGTAGATTTAATAGAACACCCACGATTAGCCAAGTAGCCAAGGTACTAGGTCCCATGATGTGATAAGTGCAAGGCTATCGCCACTTCAGGCATATTCCAATCTCGAGCAATGAAATGTTTACTCAGATTTTTTTTATAGTATAAGACAGCGAACAGGCACACGGGTCTCCTGGACACCATAGATGTTGTAGGTGCGCCGCTGCCCTGTGGTCGGGCTGTTAGACCTTATGTGCAAATCTACCGGCTACCTTACCGTCCGGACCGGAACACGACAATGTCATTATGGCGACAGGAATAGGTAAGGCGGTGGATCCCTACCCGGCCGAGTTGCTGCACAGCACTCTACCACCTAGTTAATGTCACGGTGTTGGTGACAATAGACCCTGTAATCGCATCTTACGAGCTGCCTGGGTGAAAGGCAACACGGGGAAAAACTTTAAAACACTTGCACTTTTATAAGTGTAATGATACTGTACAAGTGTATAATTATAGTATAATTATTAAGGATGGAAAGTGTCTATTTTATTTTTTATTAATGGACGACAAAATATATTCCTAGTTATTTTCCAGTGTTTTGATTAGGGCTCTTATAGAGCATACAGCCATACCAACTGATAAGACAAGTCATAAGGAGCTAGGAGTGATTATCACTGACGAAGTCATCATGACTGAGAAGGTGGTATCGTTCTGTGGAAACTACTTGTATGTATATCCATTGCTGTAAAGTCAATGTTCGCCATTTATTTTCCAGCCTCGGGCAGAAAACTTTGTACATAACTTTCTGCTATATAATCTCAGCTTGTTGACAAAGCACCATTTGGCAAGACAACTAAAAAGACGACGTGAATTTTCTATTGTCAAGTAGACTGATCCATTCGGAATGATCTTCTATAGATTTTTTTCCCAAGACTGGGAACTGAAGCTTTCACAAATATATTTTTTTCTGCCTTCCGGAAAAAAAGACAAATTTTCTCAGCTGGTAGAATAAAGTATACACACACTTTTCGGGCATTAAGAAACAAAGCACCATAACACATATTATGAAACGCTTATTTTTCGACAATCGCGTAACAAACACACAAACAAACGTAAAGACGAATTGAAAACCTCGTCCTTTTTAACTTTGATAAAATTAAATCATCTTTTTATCACGCTTTGTGGGTTGTGAGAGTGATTTATCGCCAGCTGGTGATGGATTTATCACATCCCGATACCACTGTCTCCAAAACTAGAATCGTCTTATCTATCGCTCATATGCCTAAAATCTATATTTTTCCTATAGTCAATTGCAGTACGAAGTTTACCGGGTCAGCTAGTAAAACAAATGAAACACAATTTACAATGTACCTTCTAACAAAGTAATAAAGCGTGTACAACCGCAGGCGTCATCCGATTGTCGCGTGTCGTCACCGTTAAGCCCTTCTAAGATGCAGTACAGCCACAGGGAAACCTTTGTAAGGTTACATAAACTAGAACTACCTTTGTAATTACGGCTTGTCTTTATATGGCCAGTTTGTGCCTTATTGATTTCTCATTTAACAGCTTGACATTGTCGTGTTCCGCAGAGCATAATATATGTAATCACTATAATGTATTAGTAGAATATAACACGAGCATAATTAATACCTTATTTTAATACACTACTTTTATAAAATCATAATTTAATATTTATATATATACGTTATATTATATCTCCGTTTGGCGTGGTCGAGGGGTAAGTTTACACACCTAACGTCACCGACTATCTGCGAGGCTCGGGGTCGATTCCCGACGGGGCCAGGCATTTTTGTAATGAACATAGATGTCTCTATTTCCAGTGTGGGTGTTTATTGAATTTAATCTGGTATATACTTAAATAAGTATTTTTATATGTTAGTAGGTATATGTTATAAACAAGCATATGATTTACTTACTTTTGGTTACATCAATTTGAGTATTAATCTTTACTAATATTCTAAAGAAGAATCCATTGTATTTTTGTATGTTTGTATTGAATAGGCTCAAAAACTGCTGGACCGATTTCAAAATTTCTTTTACCATTACTTAG
>DVZL01004098.1:0-13252 GCA_018236625.1 Lasaia peninsularis | reverse complement strand
GCCGGATTAAGCTGTGCGGCCGTGCGCATGTTTCTCTGTCTGTCTCTCTCTTAAAGAAAGCAAGCCAGATATTTTCAATTCTATTTCGAATTGAACAGTGTGGTGTCGCGACGATTATTTATTTTTTTTAATCGTAAACTTCGTTCCATCCTGGTGTCCCTTGACACCTCTCAAGTTTTTTTCTCTTTTATTTTATTCATATTTCATCAGCAAGTAATTTGCATAGTTTTATAACGTAAAAATAATTTAAAAAAATTATGACGTAAAAAAAAACATCGAGCAAAGCTGTAACCGCACCCAGATAATCTTAAATAAAGAAGTTCACTTCACTGGCAACAATAACGCGTTTAATAAATGTATACAGTGCCTTGAGAGAAATATTCACATGTATGTAACATGCATAATATACCCGCGCGAAGCCAGGGCGATTCACTAGTATGTTATAATTGATTTAAATACAAAATTGATAATAAAACTTAAATGTGGATTTCATGAATTCACCCATACACCTATCCAAACACATTCCGTGTGTTGTTTTTATTCGAGAAAAGAATCACTTATGAAGCTGATGTCAATGTTTGGTTAACATATAGTTTGCAAATTGAATCTTTCATAATGAATGTAAGAATATTAAATGGGTATAGTCCTGTATGCTTATCATGAGCGTCTATTGCTATCGAGTAGATGTCGAAAACTGTATTAACTAACATTGTTTCAATCCGGCGTCTAAAGCCGAGCCACAGAATTCGAAGTACCAAGCGAAGTTCGATGTCCCTGAAGAAAGTCCTTGGTGTTGGCATTGTGGATAATCACACATAATTAGTTATTGATTTCTCGGGCTAAGCACTCTGCTTATTCATGAAGTTCAGTGAAGTTGGAAAGACCATATGGTTAGCTACAAACTCCTCATTAAAAAAATGTATTAAAAAATAGATTAATGTTTTTAACAATTGTAAGTTAAATTATTTCAAAAATAGAAGTCACAATATTTTACATTATCTAAAACAAATAGAAACATCATGATGCCAGAGATCACTTCGCAGTATTGCCTGTTGGATTAGGTTTGGATCAGTTCCAGTAGTGCAGTTGATAAGCGTAAGAAGTGTAAGCTTACATAGTACATAATATAAGGATTGCAACGCAAGATTAACTCATTTGGTGTCTAGAGGCGCAGTATATTTTTAACAGAAATCAATTAAACAAGTCACATCTGTCAGCCAGAAATTAAAAAGGAGCCCTATTACTAGGACTTCACTGTTCGTCTGTCTGTCTATCGCCAGACTGTATCTCATAAACCTTAATAGACACAAAGTTGAAATTTTCACTGATGACGTATTTTTGACGTATTTTTAATTGCCACTTTAATAACAAATACTAAAAACATGATAAAATAAATATAATATAAATGGTGATATTTTTTTATTTTTATGTTTTTTGGAAACTCGACACTCGAAGTTGTTGACGATTACGTCTACTTAGGACAAGTTATCCAGTTAGGCAGGTCCAACTTTGAGAAAGAGGTTACTCGGCGGATCCAACTCGGCTGGGCAGCGTTCGGGAAGTTACATAGCGTTTTTTCGTCCAAAATACCGCAGTCCTTAAAAACTAAGGTTTTCAACCAGTGCGTGCTACCAGTGATGACCTACGGTGCTGAGACGTGGTCTCTAACTATGGGCCTCATAAAAAAGCTCAGAGTCACGCAGCGAGCTATGGAAAGGGCTATGCTCGGGGTTTCTCTACGCGATCGAATCAGAAATGAGGAGATCCGTAGCCGAACCAAAGTCACCGACATAGCTCAGCGTGTTAGCAAGCTGAAGTGGCAGTGGGCAGGGCACATAGCTCGAAGAACCGATGGCCGATGGGGCAAGAAGGTTCTAGAGTGGAGACCACGGACCGGCAAGCGCAGCGTAGGGCGTCCACCAACCAGATGGAGCGACGATATAGCGAAGATCGCAGGAACCCGCTGGATGCAGGCCGCCTTTGATAGGTCGAATTGGAAGTCGTTGGGGGAGGCCTACCTTCAGCAGTGGACGTCCTATGGCTGAGATGATGAGTAATTAGATAACATGAATATAACACTGAATTGAGTTTCCTCTATTATTTTTATAAACGGAAATTCTTATGTGAGGGTAAGAATCATAAGTTTCATAGGCTTATTGTATCAATAAGACAATATTTGTGATATAAACCAACATATTCATATGACAAAAGGTGAAGTCGAAACAAGCGTCAAACCGGACCATCCGTTGCGCGCGCGCAGACCGACCGAGCCAGTTTCCGAAGTCCCCGAGCCCAAACTCAAAGCCTTACTTAACTCAGTTATGCGCGAGACACCGCGGGGTGAGGACGTGTGTTATTAGTGTTTTTATATAATCGATGTTTTAGTGTAAATATTATTGACGTGAATAATAAGTTAACAAAAACTAAGTGTTACAATGGACGGATAATTGGGTGGAGTGCAGAGGTTTTAATTGGTAAGTTCTTACGCCGTTGTGTGTGTTTGACTGAGTTCCTTCGGAAAGGTTTGGCTTTTTGCAAGGCGATTCGCATTCTAAGGCGTTATAGCACCCGACGAATGGTATTGAATATTTCACAATAAGTAATTATTTTAATGGAATAATTAGACGCATTGAATCTCTTTGGCCTTGGGTGGTTGGGCCGGAATGTTGAATATTTGATGAAAATGTGAATGGCCAAAGGTTTACTCGATAACAAGATCCGGTATTGACATAGCCTACCAGTGATTTTAGACAGGTTAAATTTAAGATCTGCCACGACGTAATAAGTTAGATTGTTTGCAAAGGTAGAGCCGAAAATGGAGTCGTATAGAGTGGCTGTGAGCTTAATGTTAAGTTTCAAAAGCTCCGCTCTAAGCTCTGCCTTGTAATCAAGCTTTTAAAGTTTAATAGAATATATGTTTTTAACTTCGCGCATATAATATATCTTTATAACTAAACAATTTTAGATAGGTTAGATTTAAGTTATGAAATAGTTTTAACTTATTTATAATGCTAGAACTAAAATTGTTATGTTACTCGTATTTCTGTAGGTTTTTGTGATATATGGTTATTTTTATTTTATTTATATTTATTTGATGGTAAAATAAAGCGAAGTAATAATTTTTCTACCAATACCATAGATTGCCGCTACACGCTTACTTATTGTCCTTATTTTACCAGTTATTCTACCAACATTAGGATAAAAATGATAAGTAACATAGTTATATCATCCCGAACGAATTACCTCATTGAAATCTATCAGCTATGTATATAAATTAAAAAAAAATACGTATAAATATACTTTTTTATGGGATAACAGAGTAAATAAGCATTCGAGTCTCCTGGGTAAGAGACAAACGTGGCCTATAGACACCATAGATGTTATAAGTGCGTCACTGTCTATTATTAGACGGTTACACTGTATGTCTACCGGCTACCCTCAGGACTGAAAAATGACAATGTCATTATGGCGGCAGGAATAGGTAAAGTGGTGAATCCCTACTCGGGCGAGTTGCTGCACAACACTCTACCACCAGTGGTCATGATGTTAGTGACCCAGTTAACCTATGCTCGCCTATGTAAATTAAAATTCGAAAAATGTGTAGTGACATGTTACGAGATAAATTTAAATTTTACTGGGAAAGAAAAAATAAAATTTTCTCATCCATATCCCCGAAAGGGTAGGCACCCACGTAGAGGTGTACCCACGATTGGCCAACGGTAGTAGGTCCTATAATGTGACGGGGGGAAAGTCCGTCATCATATTGGACATAAAATTGAAAATACTAATAGAACAAATGCCTACCTGAGATTCGAACTCAGGACTTCGAGATTCAAAGTTGAGCGATAGATATCTTTGTATTTTCCTAGAGTTAGGTTCATTCTTCTTCAAAAGACATGCATAAGGTTACTTGACATGTAATCTGAATGAGGAGGTGCTCGCTACTGTTTTGTTCTGATTTAATGGTTGTTATGTATATCAACTATTCTTCCCATCAGAAATGCTTGTCCTCTCTCAGTAATTAAAAAAAAAACTAATAATCCGTGAAAAAAGACTGCTTTTTCCACGGATTATTAGCCTATTTTACCTAGCTTTTTTTAGTTTTGAATCTAGAACAATATTACATCTTTTAAATCATACATTAATTAAGTTTATTATCAATCATAATTCCCATAAAAAATCGTCTAAGTATCGGTCAACATAATTTTTTACATCCCTCAGTGCGGGCGATACGAAGTTCGCCAGGACAAATATTGATTATTTGAAGTTTAGCCGTTATAATATCTTGTGTAATCGAAAAAAAAACGCGTTTACTATATCCCGTTTTGTGTTAGAGCAAGCAAAAGTAGAAAGATTCAAGTTTTTTTTACGACATGATAAAAATCTTTACGTGTTTTGCCAATATTTAAACTTAAACAGCATATTTAAGAATAATAATAAGGTATCTTTAATACATATTTATAATTGCTGAGTTTTGTATCGATATTAAATAATCAGAGTATTTGTTTAGCCCTATATATTTACGTTAATTTTATTATGTTAATCCTTATTAAAATAAAAAAAGAAAGTGGAGTTACGTATCGTGCACCCGCGATTAGCCAACCATATTAGAACCTAAGATATGACAGGTGACTAGTCTATTGCATATCAGACCCGAATTAAATCCCTCGCAAAGTAATGTTTTTTATATAAAGTGAATAAAGATAAAGTACAAGTTACCCTACTTGGTAACCGAACCCAGGACCTTGTGTGTCAGATAGCTACTACGCTCGATCACAGAAGAGATCACTGTATATAATAATATAAATTTTATCTTTTTTATTAATTTTTTTTATTAGGAACTGGCTCACCCACCAAACTTCGTATCTCCCGCACTTCATACACCGCAAGATGAATATAATGAAAAAAAAAAACTTTATTATTAAATTTGATTTCTGAACGACAGAACGATCACCAAATGTTTGACGAATAATTTAAAATCAAAATTAGCTAAATAATTAGTCCAGCTATTCTCGAGTTTTAGCAAGACTAACGACCAGCAATTGATTTATACAGATAAATAATTATAAAACTCGTAAGCTTGAAAAAATATTTTCTATAAGCTTAGAAAAACGACTACTGATATAGCGTTCCACAGTATTAATTAATATAATGTGGAGATTAATTATAAAACAACATACACACAGATATTACCACCTGTTGTGCGTCTTAATGTCCATAAACATGTTTAATAATAAATATTGCAACATAGAATACACCTGTCATAATTAAACCCACGGGATGTAGAGCTTACGACTTAAACGGGATGTTGAAAGATATTTTTAATCTTAATATATTTTTTTTTCGTAAAGTAAAACGAAGGATATCTTAATACTACGAACATATCATCACGCCAGGTGCCTTGCAAAAAGGCAGAGAATACTACTATTTTACTAGGTGGTAGAGTCTTGCAACGACTCGCCCGGATTGGTACCACCGCCTTATCTATTCCAGCCACAATAGCGGCAGTGCTCGCCATTGTCGTATTCTGGTTTGGAGGGTAGGGTAGCCGGTAAAGTTACTCTCGCAAGAGGCTTACTATCCTAGCCTCAGGTTGGCAACGCACCATTTCCACCTTTGGTGTCTATAGGCGACGTGTATTTCTTAAGATCAGGAAATCCGTCTACTTGTTTGCCTTCCATTACCTTAAAAATATTGAGTTTGAAGTTTCAGGATTTTTATATACTTACTCTGTTTATACAAACATGCCGGCTTCATAAACTCTTGACAAAATAATGTCTATGAATAATAAAATAACTATCATATGTAATTTTAATATCTGGGTGACCGAGCTTGGCTCGATGTTTTTATAGTACATTTTTTTTGGAATAATATTTACTTATAACTATGCAAATTACTTGCTGATGAAATATGAATAATATAAAATGAGAAAAAATAAAATAAATAAAGGAACTCAGATCTGAACCCAGGTTTCCGCGTTTTTTTTATTTCCCGACATAGCTATTCTAACTTCGTAAATGGTGGCGAAATTTAGCTTCGTATTCTAATGATATTGTAGGAGGTTTTTATTCAATAAATACACAATGGTCGTTTTCAAAAACCTATCAACGGTGACAGAAAGGCATACCGTCACCAGACAACCACTGTAATTAATAAAAATATTTTAGCAACAAAACTCTAGTAAGCCAAAGATGAGTTTTTGAAAACGGCCATAAAACGACATTTTCTGAAAATAAAACCTAGTTAGATCGATTTAACGCCCTCGAAACCCGCTAAATACAAAATTTCAAGAAAATCGTTCGAGCCGATTCTGAGATAATTGATATAAAAAATTGCTCGTTTTAAGTTAGTAGATTAATAAATAAATAATTATGAATCATTTGTAAAAATATTTGCACACATGTATAATATGTTGGCATAATTAAATACCTTTTTGTAACAACTTTTAAACATACAAATTCCGTAAATAAATAATTTTTATTTTATATGTTGTAGGTATATTGTAGGTAAATTATAACAACATATAATTAACTTGTTGATATATAATTAGGCTTAAGCTATGTTCATGATTTCAGCACTTGTTTTATGCCTGTTCCCTATAATAAACCTACCATAATCCATCAGTTTACCTATTAGTAAAGAGGCGTGATTTCTTTTATGGAAACTGTCACTATTACTATTCATACATAAAACTACCGTCCGTAAAAAGGACGGTACCTTTCTTGAATATAGCAACCGGGCAATATTGCCACTATAAATATAGCTTTAAATGATATATCTGAAACAGCACATTTAGGTAACAGTCTTAAGACCTTAACCTCGTTGTAGCAAAAAATAAAGCGATTAACCGACCGGTCGTAGACTCTACTAAGAATAAAAAACTAATTAAAAACATCTTATGTCATCCACGGTCTGATTATTCATTGTCCGTCGCAAAAACTAGTCATCTTTTTTACTAACACTATTATCTAATACGTTTGAGACATATAAGTAGGTAAATCTAATAGAGCTTGACTAAAAAAGCGGGCATTTCTTTGCGCAACATTTAGTAGGTGTTCCAGCAAAAAAACTGAATTTAATTACAAAATTGACTTCATATTCAGTGGCTGATTGTATGATGTCAGATTTTGAAGCAAGAAGTCCCGGGTTCGATTCCCAGGTAGGGCAACTTGTTCTATAACTTTTTTTTTAGTTTGTTTGAAACACATAAATTTTTCTGGGAATGGGTTTGTGCCCGATGCGTCTAAACTGTCACACTGTGGGACCTAATATCTACGGCTAATTGTGGGTGCATAAGTATGTAGCTCTGTCTATTATTTGTTTTTTTTTGAATAAAAAATATATTAGGTACCAATACATTAATGATACATATATCTATAAAGATAAGGGTAAAGTTTTTGCGTATTTTTGGTTGTGACTAGATGTTTTTAAAACCATTAAATACAAGATTTACTAAGGAGGTGTTAATACATCCGCCGTATTGTCCTGAAGTTGCACCTTAAGATTTCCACCTGTTTCGCTCTCTTCAGAATTAATTCTCTAGGCAGTGTCAGGTTAACATCATGAGAGGACTGCCAAAACCACATGTCGCGGTATTTTGACCAGAAACCCCAAAATTTCTATAGCAATGGGATCATGTCCCTATCTCCAAGATGGCAAAAAGTTATCGAACAAAATGGCACCTACATACTTTAGTTAAATGTAAATAAACTACAAAAAAATCATTTGAATTTTCTTAAAAAATGCGAAGAAACTTTTTCCCCAACCTATTATTTTTGTAACATCTATTTGACCGCAAATAAATTATTTTTGATAAATTTCCTTTTATTTTAAAGTTTTAAAAAAGTATATCGCAATTTTTAATATCTTTTAAAAATCTTTTTATATTTACATCGGCGAACATCGTTGTAAAGTTTGAAAGTTGTTGCAGAACGTACAACTTAGTCTAAGGGTCTGCATTAATTGAATAATATAAAATGTAAATCATGCCAAGACCTAGATTATGCGTAGTATAAATTACTAGAATATTATTTTAGCAGACAATTGAATAGGCTCCCTATTCAATTAAAAAAAAACAATTTTTTAAACAGTTTCGAAGCAACTTATTTTTGAAGTTCCAAATAGAAACCGAACATAGGTTTATCTGAGAATTATTGTTTTATTAATATTCGATACAACCGGTCAAATGTGAATCAGACTCGCAGACGAAGAGTTCCCTACCATTATTCGTAAAGACAACAAAAAATCACATTTGTCACCTATAAATATTTATTTTATTCTGGTTTTGTTATTTGTTGTTATATCGGCAGAATTGCATTATCTGTGAAAATTTTAACTATCTAGCTGTTACGATTAACGAGATTAAGCCTGGTAATAGATAGCAATTTAGGCACGTAATACCAAAAAAGAAAGAACGCTTTGCTTAAATGGTTTCCAAGCAATTCATTTTTGACGTTCCAAATTCAAAACGAACATTTTGCCTGAGAATTACTGGTTTAACAATATTTAAAAATATAAGGGCTTATAACATATATTTAACCCGCCCAGGTTTGTACACCCTACATGACCTCTAGACCTAAAGATTTCGCAGAATCCCAGACGGACCTCCAGTATATTGCTGTCTGGAAAAAACTTCGGATGATGGACTGATATTATTAATTACATACTCATTTTGACTTTTTGATACAGCTTTTGTAGGAACTAAAACATTTCAATCTTTGACGCAAAAGAAAAATTATTGTCAAGAGTATTAAATATTACTGTGTGATATCTTTAAGAACGAGTTAGTGAACCTACTTCCGAAATTATTTTTAATGGACTACGAAAAAAGATATGTCTTTTAGTGTATGTATATGTATATGTATCCTTGGAATTATGCTAGATTTGAACTTAAAAAACATCGTTATGCCCATATCCATGAAGGGTTAGACAGAAGTACCTACATATTTATGCACCCACGATTAGCCGACGATATTAGGTTGCATGTGACAGTTGGCAAGTCTGTTGGCATATCGGGCACAAATCCAATCTCAGGCAACATTATGTTCTTAAATAAAATGAAAAAAACTTATAGTTGCCCGAATCGTACCCGGGACTTCATACGTCAAAGTCGGACACTGACTAAGCTCGACAACAGAGCCGATAAAAAAATCCCATAAATAAGATAAATAATAAGAATGTATTCATTGACGTAATAGACTGAAAAAAAAAAATAATAAAAAAATACTTATCATTAATATTGTCTGTGTGTGTTTAAGCATTAATTGTCATTTTGTAGAACTTCAATTTTAAATCTTGCCCTTGGTCAATATTAGCTGCCAAACATTTGCATTAATAAATTAAACCAGTTGTAAGTACAATATAATCGAATTCACACCAATTGTTTTTTTTAATTCCACGCCAGATCAGACGGCTTTGCAATGTGATTTCATAACGCAATTATTCAATTCAGCATTATGTTTGGAACGCAATGAACTGGTTTGGTTGTAAGGCTAATCTATGGTTAGGCTATCTACACATGAGCGATTGGTGTTGGCGTTTTTTTTAGAATTCCATGTCCAAAGAGTAAACATGGGACCTTATTACTAAGACTCCGCTGTCCGTCTTAAAACCACTAGGCTCTTGTGATGTCCCATAGCTAAAAATAATGACATATTTTTGTTGCTGCAATACAACAAATACTACCGAATGAAAGAAATATTAAAGGGAACTCCCATATCATGTGACCACTAGATGTCGCTATTCATATTTAGATCGCGGTAATGGCAACGAGTATTTGCGTTAATATATCGATAATCTCAGAATACCTAGTTATACTTTATAATAAGCATTCTTATGCGATACTATTTTATACAAAGCAGAAGCTGTATTACATTGTGTACTGCCTAACATTTTAGCATAAGCGACATCACAATGTTACTCCTTGTGATTTAGGCAGTAGCAGGATAGAGATAGAAGTAATGACATTTCATAATGCCATTATTCAATTTGGCATTATGCTTGGAAGGGACGCAATGAACTGGTTTGGTTGTAAGGCTACCTCTGCACCCGCGACTGGCGTAGGCGTTGACGCAAACGCATCGTAATGTTATGACGCAATTATCTTCTCTATTGTCCCATCATTAAATGAAATTCTTTTATAATGCTACTTTTAAACTTATTATCAACCAGTCAGTCCAGCTGTCAGTAGGGCAACTTAAAATATGAGATTTTTTAAGTTTATCTGAAAAAAAAATTGCCCGAATTGGATCTGTGCCCGATATTTCGATGGGATTTTCAGCTGTCGCGTTATGGAAACTAATGTCGTCGGCAAACGTGGGTGCATGAGTATATTCCTCTGCTTACCTCTTCAGAAATATGGGCATGACTATATATATATTTTTTAAATATTTAAAATATTTCTACGATCTAAAGCATCTTTGAAACCGACCTGTTTGTATCAAGAGAATATTGAATATAGACGAATCAACGCAAGTATATAGGAGTCGTGACACTTGGCACTCGATACTCTCTGTTTACCTTGCAAAAGATCTGCCGTGAAGATATGCATGTAAGTAATAAAAACACATTCAATATTAACTGTACAGAAATGTAATAAGTATCAAGAAAATATTATCTCAGATTTGACATAATAAATATTCTTGATAGTTACTACATTGCCGTATAGAGATTGTAATATTGAAACAAATCCAACAAAAGTAATTATTATTCAGAAAGTTAAAACCATAAACCGGTTTAATACATATATATTTTAGTTAATTACTTAATAAATATTAATTATTCAAATATCCTCTGTGGTCGAGCTTTGTTTGTGTCCAACTTTGACTCAAAGTCCCGGGTTCAACTTGCTCTATGTTTTTTTTAGTTTATCTGAAAAACATAACGTTGCCTAAGACTGGATTGTATATGGCGATAGACTTATAGCCTATCATATTCTGAGAGCTAATAGACTTAATAACAGGTGCACGAGTATGTACTCTGCCTACCGCTTCGGGAATATGAGCGCCATACTTTTATTATGGTAATTGCATTATTGAAACAGATTGAACAAACGTAAATATTATTCTGAAGGAACCATAAACGGGTTTAATTAATATAATTTTATTTAATTACTTAATTAATATTAATTATTCAAAGATTGAGTATTACATATTTGGTTTTACTTACATTTTGTATTATGCAAGTATTGAGCTAATACTTGTGGGCTTCACGCGCGTTGAAGTCCTTTTACTATAAGGACTTTTTAAGGGGTCTGAATTTATATTTACATTCTGCTTCGTCTTAGATTTATCCCGTTTTTACATCAGCGTTTTTACATTTAGATAGTTAAATCTCATCTAGAATATTTAATAAGGGAACTAGCTTTCACACGGAGTAACTATCATCTAACTTCCGTAATTCAGAAAACAAAAGTCGAATTTGCATATACGAACCCGGGTTTCCCCGCGTTGATTTTCATCACCGTAGAGGCACTTAGAAAATTCACATAAGTCAGAAAAACTCTTTGGTACATGATGGGGTTTTAACCTGAACTACCGAAATGAAAGTCCGAAGCGCTTACTACTAGGTGACCGAGGCTCTTTTTTATTATTTTGTTTAAATATATACCACCACTATGGTTGATTGGAGTCTGTGTCCGACTTTACGTACGTATCGTATCGTTGCCTGGGTTTAGATTTTGGCTGAATATAACGACAATAGGATATAATGTGATACATTAATAGGAATGTTGACGCAAACTGTGGGGGACCCCATACGGCGAACAACACCTCCTGCCCCGTCTTCCGCAAGGAAGCCACTAACAAAAGGGCAGGCACCGTGTCCCTCACAGCGCAGCGTAGGCCGACGGCTCAACCCGCTGCTGCCCAACCCGTCATCACCACCGGCCCTCAGGAATATGGAACCGGGGCCTCACTGATGGCCCCAGCCAATGACCCCCCACAACGTGGGTCCTCTACCACCAAGAGGAGGAAGAAACGGGGCAAAAAGTCCCGCCCCTCTTCGGTGGCTCCACCTGTCGAGCAACACTTGACCGCCCCTTCTTCAAAGGGGCCTACACCCACCACCGCGCCGGTCACTGCGTCTCAGCCCCAAATAGTAACGGGCGTCGCAACGACCGGCACGGTGGGCGCGAAAAAGCCCCCAATCGATACCATCATCGAGCTCCTTTTAGAGATATTGACTACCATCCGGGCCGGACTCGACCCAGTCCCGGTTATCCTTAGAGGACTCGCCAATCTCCACACCAACAATGGATAGGGCGCCTCTACGGATAATCCAGTGGAACGCCAATGGTCTCAAATCTAAACTTACCCTACTCAAATATCTCCTCCGGGAACGTGACATCGACGTAGCGCTCGTTTGTGAAACATTCCTTGGTCCCGAAGATAAAATCCGCATTCCCAATTACATGACTTACAGACTTGACGAACACTCGGGGACTTCTACTTACCGGGGTCTCATGGTGTTAGTTCGGAGAAGAGTCGTTCACCAACCGCTGCCCCGCCTGCAACTTAGCACAATCCAAGCCCTTGGAGTGGAGATCCTAGTCGCCGGCAGCCCACTGCGAATCTATAGCATCTATCGCCCCCCAGGCGATAAGATCGCTATGGAGGATGTCCACACCATCTTGGACTCCTCGATCCCAGTGATTGCCGCCGGTGACTGGAACTCCAAACACGTTGCATGGAACTCCGCCTCTATATCACCATCAGGCAGGCGACTCTTCAATGACTCCGAAGCCCGAGGATACGTGGTCGCGGGACCGGAGGTGCCTACCCACTACCCTTTCGTGGAGTCGCACCTTCCGGACGTAATCGACCTCGTCATCCATCAAGGCCTAAATCACCATCCAACCCTGGAAGTGATTCCCGACGACATGGGATCGGATCACCTCCCTGTCCTCACAGTCCTCAACGAAATCCCATCACGCCTCGCCCCTCCTCCTCCACGACTCCTACTCGACTGGAGTCGATTCACATCCGAAATGGAGGCAAACACTCCATCCCGACCCATTATCTCTGCCGCGGATGTAAATTCCCTCTCACAAGACCTTACATCCAGTATCCAAACAGCTATCCAGAACGCGTCTAGCACTAGACCTAGTGCTAGGCCGTTTCAACTCCTACCCGCATTTATTTCCAACAAAATCAAGAAAAAGAGGGCACTCCGTAAACTATGGCAACACTCGCGGTGCCCTACCCTCAAAAACTCCCTTAATCGTCTCGCGGCAGAGATAAAGTCCGACCTAGAA